>JADOBO010000040.1:0-266219 GCA_016403345.1 Corylus heterophylla
AAAAATTTAAAATTTTTATTTACTTTATATCCCATTAATCATTTCTAAACTAAAAACTATATATCAAGTTCATTATTAATGATCTTTTTAAATCATCTTTTTATATCTACTCATCTACTTCTTTATAAATGATCTTTTTTTAATTGTTTTTAATTTTTGTTTTTGTATTTGAATTATTTATGTCTTAGATCTAATCTGCACAAAACAGATATGTTTCTTAAATGTAATTGCACATGGGTTAGCAGAAGCTTAAAGTCATTTTTATGACATTATAACCTTCATAACTTTTGGCTATAATTTTTTAGAACTGTATACTCAGTAATATAAGAGTTTTATGCTAAAAATTCAGATTCAATGATTAATTAAAAAAATTAATGAAATATGAGAGAAGAAAAGGCAAATGTTATCCCTATTTTGGAAGATTGTTTCAGAATACGTCATTGTCAGTCCACTTTTTTTCCAAATAAGCCAATTTTTTCTTCAAGCATTAGGAAAATAATGCTAAACTCTCTTACATTAGGCTTATAATCTTTTTGACTAAAAGAGATAAAAATAAAAGGTATCACAACTTTCCACTCCACCATGTTTCCTGGAGTCTTTATCCCAAACGGATCATTGTTGCTGTCCACACAATTTCTTTTTTGCTGGCAGATTCGGGTTTATCCCAAATGGATTTGCTTTTTGCAAAAGGTCCACCAAATTTTTCGTTTCGGTTTTTAGTTCTCCATTGCATTGATTAGATTGTTGTATTATCGAGAGACGGTGAAGAAATTGGACTTTGATTGTCATTTAGCTGACGTAGGTATTCTATGTCATCTCCTGGAATAATGTTATAAATTTATTTTGTCACTTCAAAAATAAAGTAATTTTTAAAATTATTATTTAATTAAAATTTAATAATGATTAATTATAAGTTTAATGATAATTTTAAAAGTTATATTAATTTTAGAATAATACAAAAGAGACAAGAGGTTTAGCATTACTCCATCCGCTAATAACTCCGGTTCATACAAAGTTTTTTTTATTAATTCTTAATTTTTGAAGAAATTATTGAAAGCGTCTTTCTAATGTGTGAAAAAAATAAATATAAAAAAATAAAAATAAGTGTAGCATTCCTCTGGATATAATAATTGCCTCTCTCATCTCACACAAGCAACAATGACACTAGCCAATTCTCAGACTTGCAAACCAAGGAAAAATAGACACAATTTGGGTGTGCCAGGGGCAAGAATGGGTAAAGACACAGGGTGTAAGTAATCTGCAAATTTGAATTTGTGGAGTGTAAACCGTAAGAGCACTCCTTGCAGTTTTATCAATTATTTTTTAATTATTTTAGTGAGGCAATTTAATAAAAGTAGTTTAAATCTTCACTTTTAGACTCGCCATTTTAACTAGGGGTGAAAAGACCGGTTAGTAAAATTCATTAACTGCTTAGGCAATTAACCGGCAGTTAGTGGTTAATAACCTTAATAACCGCTAACTGCTTTTTAAAGAAAAAATTAAAAAGTTCAATTTTTTTTTTTTTAAAAAAAAATGTTGTCGTTTATATGGTAATTATGATAATATCCTACTATATACGACATCATTTCTAAATTTTTATATATATTTCAACACAAAAACGATTTCGTTTCATATATATATATATATATGGATAAATGAAAAATTGGTCCCTGTAGTTAGCATAAATTACAAATCACTCTTTGTGGTATAAAAAATAATTTATACGTCCTTGTAGTTGATCTAAATTACAAATTACTCCATGTGGTATAAAAAATAATTGATAAGTCTTTAGAATAAGTCAAAATAACAGTTTACTCCCTAAAATCAATTTTCGTTAAGTAACTTAACAAAATTCATTACTTTGTCATGTCATATTACTACAGTAAATTAACCTAATCTCTTATATCCCTGAAATTTTACTTAGTTCGTAACCCTCACTCATTTTTATCTTCCTTGTCATGATTTGGGAGCATTTTGCAAGAATTTGACGGTTCCATTTGATGAAGTGGGTGAGGAAGATGAAGTTGAGGGAGGGTTACACATGGGATAACATTTTAGGGATATAAGAGATTAGATTAATTTACTGTAGCTATATTAGGTTAATTTATTGTAGCAGTATAACGTGAAGTGCGAGTTGATGTGTAATCTTATACAGCATCATAAAATGATGTGGAAAATCTTAATTGTTATTTTTGAAAGTCAAAAATTAACAATAACACATGTCGTATTTTTATTAGGTATGACGTGGCAAGTGACAGATTTTGTTAATTAATTAATGGAAATTGATTTCATGATGTAAACTGTTATTTTAGCATACTTTGAATACCAATAAATTATTTTTTATACCACATATACTATTAACTCACCAAATGAATACAAATAATATAAATTTTCTCTCTTCTTCCCTATCAATAATGTAACGTGGAAATGTAAGGTTATTAATTTGTGATTTTGTGCATTCGTTTCTTGTTAAAAGTAATGCCAAGTTTATTTATTTATTTTAACGAAATTTTGAGGATTTCATTAATTAAAGATTACAAGTATAAAGCTCTTACAGAGCAGAGCAAAAGCTTTTACAGCACAAAGCAGGAAGCTCTGCAAAAATCATAACCACATGCTATGAGGTTACAAAGTTATAGATATAAACAAAAATTTTTACAATCAGGTGCTATCTATGTCTTCAATCTTTCGCTAACTCATGTACAAATACAGTTAAAGAGTAGATTTGCTCCGAGCAGACTAGATCTAAGATATGAGTAATCAAATTTCTTAACAAAATTTATTTGAAGCGGTCATGAGAGATAACCTCTCACACCTAATTATTCAGGCTGTGAGAAATAACCTCTTACACTTAATTATTTATCATCACTCATGAGGGCAGATCTAGAGAGAATAAACATTTTATTTAAAACAAAAAATACAAATAAACAATTAGCAAACAACAGCGGCGGTTGGAGAAGAGATGAACGACACAACACAGTGAAAGGTGAATAGACGCATAACATAAAGGCCGAGGTTGTTAATTTGGTCGAAAAATACCTACAAACATAAAGAAAAGAAAAGAAAAGAAAAACACCCAGTAGGAGAGGGCAGAGTAAGAGCAAATAGTAGAAAGGGAAGGGGTCCTCCTCTCAAAACTGCTTTCTAAAAGTAATGCCAAATTTACCATAACACTTGTAGCTAGAAACGGTAAATGTTTTATGATCTAGTGCTGCAGTCCACGTAACACTTGAAAAAATTAAATTATTCACTATTTCTCGATTAACAAAATATATAAATATATTTAATTACATGAATGGCTTTGCCTGTTTAGAAAAATATGCACACTTACTTTACACCAACAAATCCAAGTCCTTGTCAGCATGCGTACGTATCATGATTGTTGTCAACTTGTCATTTTTAATCTTCTTTACGGACCTTTTCATTTTCACGAAACCTCTTAAAAGCGAGGTCGTTTGGTAAATGGTAAGTATTGAATTATATTGTGGTCCAACAATTTACATATGAAATAAGAATAATTTTTTTTTTTCTTCCTGAAAAGCTTATTATATATATATATATATATATATGTTGGCATAGAAGCAGATTAAGCCAACTCCTAGATGGCTTGACTGGTTGAGTAAATGGGTGGTCTCGTCGCCCCATTGTAGCCAATAGACATCACAAAATCCAGCAGAAACAAATGCAATTACAACATAGAAGCAGATTAAGCCAACTCCTAGATGGCTTGACTGGTTGAGTAAATGGGTGATCTCGTGGCCCCATTGTAGCCAATAGACATCACAAAACCCAGCAGAAACAAATGCAATTACAAGTTGTTTTCTAATTCTAAAATGATCAACAAAAATGGTGACCATGACTAAGGCTGAGATAGGATAATACTTGTCAAAAGTAATAACTGGCCGTATAATATAATTGTCGGCCAAAACAGGGGATGCTGAGGGTCCACACTGTACGCTGAGGATGAAAAGACTGATCAAACTTTGGATGCCAACGTACGCCTCATTTGGATCTCTTAATGCGCCAATTTTGCTTACCAAAGATGACGGCAACCATTTGACACTATAATAATCAAATCTACAATTACTACTGGAAAGATAGACGTCAACATTTTCCGTACAATGACGTAGGTAGCTGAGCAATCAAAAACGCGTTGTACAACAGAGCCAAGTGGCTTCTACCCATCATGCCTTGGCCCGGCTCTTGTTGCCCAACCAGAAAAATGGCAGGGCGAATAAATTTTTCATTTTTTATTTATATTTTCGTATAATTAATATTTAAATTTATAAATTTATGTAAATATTACATGAATCATTGTGAGTTCTATAAATTTAATAATTAATTAATTATAAAAAAATATGAATTAAATATTAAAAATTTAGGGTTAAATACTCCAAACCCCCCTAGAATTTTTCAACTTTATTTTTTCTCTCATGGGGTTTCATGTTTATCACAGGAGGTCCCTGTGGTTTTAATAAGTAACCAAATTAGTCCATCCGTTAGTTGACCGTTAGGACTGACACGTGGACCAATCAGACGTCGACACGTGGCACATATATTAATTTTTTTTAATTTTTTTTTTTAAAAAATATATATATTTTTTTAAAAAAATTTTAAAAAAAAATGTATTTTAAAAAAAAACGGAAAACGTTGGGGGGTGGCCGAGCCACCCCCTTGGCCATTTGGGGGGCTCGGCCACCCCCTTTGGCCATGGGGTGGCTCGCCACCCCATCTGCCGGATGGGGGTGGTCGAGCCACCTGGGCACTGAGAGCCTTGGGGTGGTTTCACCACCTCAGCCTCCATGGGGTGGCCGAGCCACCCCTGGGTAAGGGGGCCACCCCATCCGGCCGATGGGGTGGCCTGCCACCCCATGGCCAAAGGGGTGGCCGAGCCACCCCTGGCCGCCACCCCAAATGGCCAAGGGGTGGCTCGGCCACCCTGTGTTTTTCCTTTTCTTTTTTTTTTTTTGTTAATTTAAAAAAAAATAAAAAAAAATTAAATAGGTGCCACGTGTCAACATCTGATTGGTCCACGTGTCAGTCTTAACGGTCAACTAACGATCAACTAACAGATGGACTAAATTGGTCTTTATCAAAACCCCAGGGAGGTCCTGTGATAAAAGTGAAACCCCAGGGAGAAAAAAATAAAGTTGCTAAACCCTAGGGGGTTTTGAGGTATTTAACCCAAAAATTTATTGACTTTTAACGTTTCTCGCCCAATAATACTCCTTACCCAGCGGTGAAACTTCTTTGGACAACCCAACACAAACACGTGTCTTGACCAAAGAGACATAGCAGTTGGCCCTCGTTTGCTGATCATACATGCCATTGTAAGTAACCCACGCGACTGTCGTAAGTCTTTAAGTACTTGTTGAAGTTTCTTCAATCTTCACATTCACAAATCACAAGTGAAGGATGGATAGAGGGCATGATGAGAAAGCCAATATGCATGCACTCTATGAAGCATTACGAGATGGATGTGTGAGCACCTTGACCACATTGATCCAAAGGGATGCACTCATCCTTGATAGAGTTTTACTCACATCTTTTGGTGAGACTCCCTTACACATAGCTGCTTTGCTTGGTCACTTTGAATTTAGTAAAGCACTTCTAAGCAAGAAACCTAAACTTGCAGAAGAGGTGGATTCGCTAGGACGAATCCCTCTTCACTTGGCTTCTGCTGAGGGTCACACTGAGATTGTAAGAGCATTGCTGCTAGTAAATGCAGATGTTTGCGTCATTTTTCGTGATCGAGATGAGAGAATTCCTCTCCATTTAGCCGCAATGAGAGGACGAATAGAGACTATGAGACTGTTAATTCATGCTCAACCAACGTCCATCTTGGAGAATCTCAACGGAGATAGTGTATTGCACTTGTGTGTTCAAAACAATCATTTGGAGGCTCTGAAATTGTTAGTGGCATCGGCTAATGGTGACCAATCATTCCTTAGCTCCAAAGACCGTGATGACAACTCCATATTGCATTTAGCAGTGATGCTCAAGCAAATGAAGGTGTGTTAACAATATTTTTGCCTACTAATCTCTTAGACGAGCATTTTTTTTTTTTTTTTTCCAGTTAATTATATATAAAATATAAATTATTTTAGATCTACTTCTTGTTTTTCCTTCCTGTAATTTGCAACTCTGTTTGTATTCATAAAGTATGACTAAATTTTTTAATTAGAAGAAAGATATATTTGTAGAATAACTAAAATGCCATTCAATGTGTGTGTGGTTGAATTAAATTTATTTGGGTTGTTTCGATGGAAGTGCTTTTACAGTTTCTAGTAGCAGCTGGAAGTAACAATAGAGTGTTGTCTTTGTGCAGGTCATAAATTACTTACTTTCAGTAGCAGAAATAAAAAGAGAGGATAATTCCAAGAACAAGTATGGTCAAACAACTTTAGATGTCTTAGAGGCCTCTAACGTTTGTCCATGAGATTTTAAATATGCTGAAATCAAAAACATTCTAAAGGAAGCCGGTGTCAAAAGATCAATTGATGATCAATCATGGCTTAAGAGAGGGTGGAGGTGCATTTGTTCTTCATTAGGTAGACGCTTGAAGCACCAAGGAAATTGGATCGATGAAACACGTGGCACTTTGATGGTAGTGGCCACTGTGATGGCAACCATGGCTTTCCAAGTCGGGATCAACCCCCCAGGTGGCGTTTGGCAAGAAGATACAAAAGATAAAGGTCAGGCTTGTGTGGAAAAAATATGTGAAGCTGGCACAGCGGTTTTATCTTATTCGTACCCAGAAATCTACCAATTATTGTTAAAATTCAATACCTTCTCTTTCATTGCATCTGTGGGCGTCGTACTCTTGGTCATTAGTGGATTTCCTCTTACGAGCAAGTTCTCTGTATGGTTATTATCATTAACCATGACTACCTCAGTTGTGTTCATGACACTTACCTATCTGATTGCACTAACTTTGATCACCTCGTTTGACGTTTTAGATAATATTAGCAACTTCGCCGGAACTGTAACAAAAGTTTGGCTTGGAGTGGTTGTGATTACTGGCGTAATTCAAATAATTCGCCCACTCTATTGGGTGGTGAATATGTTGCGCAATTTCAAACGCAAGTCAACAAAGGCTCCAGCAGAAGTCCCAGCTAATGTCTAAGAGGAAAACTGTACGCGTCTTGATCAGCAACTTGATTAGGAGTTTTTTGGGGTTTCGGTAATCTCATTGTAATATTTATCTTTAGGTTTAGTGCTAAGTACATAATTAGTCATTGTGAGGTAGTTCAACTTGGAATATGAACAACATTGAAGGACAAATGGTTGGCCTTGTTATCTCTTGCTATTGTAGACGTGTTCTATTAGATTGTTATGCTAAAGACTTTCGGCCTGTTTTGTTGCTGACTTTTGCCTTGAATTTGGATATTGTTTGATGTTTTGTGAAGACATTTTTGGTCTTTTATGAATTTAGAGTTGGTAATCTAGTTTTGTTGGTAGGAGTCAAACTTAAAGAATCTTCCGATGTCACACAAGAGTCTAGGACTCATCAAGACAGACATACAACAACCATACATCAAGCTAGATTTTCCTCCCTTCAACGGTGGTGAGGATGATCCAAATATTTGGGTTTGTGGCCAAAACCATGGAATATTTTAATTGAAATAGAAATTGAATGAATGAGACAGGATTCTAATTCAAGATTTTTTGCTTTAGTAAGATCGGTTCATGATCATGGGATCACAATTTTAAACTACGTACTACTTAGCCCAAAATTTAAAACTAATAGAAAATGCTAAATTTAATCATTAATTCATATTCTAACAATCACAATCTATTTAAAGGGGTTATGCTATGAATAAAGGACGAAGAGAATTAATCACAAACCTTATGTTTGAATGGTTTAGGTTTCTGTAGAATCTTAGGTCTAGATTCTCTTAGAACCTAATTTATCCCTTTACGAACTTAAGTTCGTAACACTCTTCTTTCTACTTGGATTGATGCTCTTCATTTAATTTATAGTTTTGGCAATGAAACTTAATTTATGCTTGTCAATCATATATGGAAAGAAACTATTACAATTTTGCATATGTTTACAGTATTAAGACGAGTGGAACTTAGTTTTGTAACCCCAGATTTGGAAAGTGATGCATTGTCTTGTTGGGAAGAGAGCTTCAAAAAAATGGAATTTTTTTTTTTCTTGGGTAACTTCAGTTAGCCTCCAGAATTTATAAAAATTTTAGGGAAGATTTTCTAATCATAAATTCAATTCATTTCAATTAGAAAATCAAAATGATCCCAATACACCATGCCCATTCAGAATGTCATTTTCCTCGATAGGAGCGACTAAGCTCACCACTTCAAAGCTCTCCACAATAAAGCTGAAGTTAGGTTAAAACTATGAACCCTACCTGTACTCCTAACAAATTTATTACATGTTTTGCCGAAACTTAAGAATTTCCCATTAGCATCCCATTCAAATATATTCCATGAACAAATCAATCTAATATCATTGATGCGTTTAATGATGGAACCCCACAACTGAATAACAGATATATATAGATGATATTAACTCCTTTTGGATTGGAGAGACCTCAATAGCTCATTTTGGATAGAAGAGACCACAATTACTCCACTCAGGGCAGAAGAATACCACAACTTCTTTATTAATTTTTCTGATACGATCCTAATAATTAGAAATATTATCTAGAGAATTGTAGATAATCGTAGGGGTTATCAATAAGAGTAGTCTCTGCATGAGATGACAAGTAGTGGTATTTTATTATGACATATAGGAGTTAAGTGATAATGTTCTATTCATTGTAGACATCTATCACCTTAGAACTATTTGTATTATTTAATGGCATTTGCTAAAGAATGAAAGGAAGTTGAATATTGGTAGAGGTAATTCTCTCGATAATATTGCTAATTATTAGTGAAAAACTAATAAGACTCTAAATCAAACAATCATGTGCGGAAAATAAATCATCAATCACAAACACAGAGATTTGTTTACGAAGAGAAAACTATTTAGAGAACTCTCTAAATGTAAAACCTCTCAGGGGCAGCCAAACCCAGAAAATAAACTAATTCAGCAGAATAACAAGAAATATCTTAATGTCGAAGACTTACATAACCTATGCACTTGACATTCAAGTATACCACACAAGCGACCCACTTATCTGCTATCGCAGTAGTTCTTCCAGAACATCTGAATTGTTCTTCTACGTGATCTCCCTTCACCGGAACTCCGGCTGACCTCGATTTCTTCAGCTACTTTCTTAGCCCAAAATATACCAAACTCTAATCAGAAATCGTAACTATACCTCTATGCATAGTTTCAAATATATAAACCATGGACTCCCAGTCCAACTAAAATACAAATTCAAATGCTAACAACCTTATCTGCTACAAGGCGTCCGGACGAGTAGTAAGCTCGTCCAGACGAGAACTAGTTTCTACGTAGAATTTACATGCAACACACTAGACGTCCGAATGACATGAATGACCATTTGGACGAAGCTAGGTTAAAGACGCTAACTCTAGTTCTTTGGAGCGGCGCGTCCAGACGGTAATGCAGACGCGGATTCAGACGAAGCTCTCGGGTTTCTTTCGTATCTATTGCGTCCGAACGGTACAGCAGACGAGACTTCAGATGAAGCTCTCGGATTTTCTTGCATAGCTATCTCGTCCGGACGGTGGTGCAGACGAGACTTCAGACGAAGCTCTCGGGTTTTCTTGCATAGCTATCTCGTCCGGATGGTGGTGCAGACGAGACTTCAGACGAAGCTCTCGGGTTTTCTTGCATAGCTATCTCGTCCAGACGGTGGTGCAGACGGGGCTTCAGACGAAGCTTTCTGGAAAAATTTCATTCTTCTCGTCCGGACGTAGTACAAATGAGCCTTTAGACGAATCACTGTGTAATTCATCTATTTAACTTATTTTTGCAATCTCGCACACTGCACATTCAAATAAGTAAATTAAACACAAGTATTTTGTTCACATGAATCCAGCCAATTCAAAAACTCTGAACTAACGAACTCCCCCTTTGACTATTCGTTGACAAAATATTAATTCAATTTACGAAACAAACTTTAATTAAAGGTTTTAACAAGTTTAAGAAAATTGAAACCATGGAGCTGCAAAGCAAAATAAGTTGAAGTTCTAAAAACACAAAAAAAAAAAACTTCACTTCACTTCACTCCCCCTTTTTGTTACGAAAAACAAAGGGACTAAGATTGAGCAGGCGGATCACTCAGAAATTGCTCCTCAACATGGTCGTCTTCAACGGTGCTGCCTGCTGCAAAGTCTCCCATGAACTTGGTCTTCAAGTCGTGAACATCTTTCTGCAATTGAGAGAGGACAGAGGAAAATCCTGTCATTTGAGATGCCATGAGATTCAGCTTTGTCATTATATCATCTAGAGACACCGGTGAAGAGGTAGTAGAGACTCCTAAGGGTCCAGCAGTGGCTGCAGGGACAGCAATGTCGTCATCAAAATCCAGAGTTCCTCGCAATCGCATTTGACCTTTGGATTGACTCACCGTGGCTTTGCAAAATGGACCAAGAGGCTTGATTGTTGGTTCAGATTCAGGAATTTGAATAAATTTGGCAATGATGCACGATATTAGACTTCCAAATGGCAGTGAAACTAAACTCTCAATGAACATAGCCTTCCTGAGTCGAATAACATGAGATGAGAAATCAATCTTGACATCCGTGAGAAGCGCATAGATGAAGCTTCCTCGTGCCACACCAAGATCCGAATGATGATCAATGGGAAACACATTGTTCATTACAATTCTAGCTAATAATTTCACATGATGAGAGAGATGTCCAAGGGGAATCACATTCATATTCTCGCGCCAAAAATTGTATGAGTCTGGTGGAATGAATAATTTTGACATGGCAGATTTGGAAGGAAAATCATCTTGTGAAAATGGAACCAAAATCCTCAATAAGTGGAACGCCTATGACTTCAGCTATTACCTCACGGGTGACGACAATGTTTACACCACGAATAAATGTGACAATCTTTAGAGATTCTTCGGCGTCTTCATTAGTGTCTGGCTGTATATGCATGTTGGCATAGAATTCCCGAACCAGATTTATGAAAGGAGGAACAGGGGTTGATAGGAAGTAGTTCCATTGCCTCTGAGTGAATATCTGAGAGATGATAGTGAATGGATCCTCTTGAAGATCAGACAGATTTACCGGTCTTTCTGTAATGATAGTGCGGTCATGAAAGCGATCCTGAAATGTTTTCTTGGCAAACCTGTTCCGAAATCGAAACCCAATATCAGGTCTTGAAGTGGGTAGTGGAGTAGCATCCTCCATTGTCTTTCTCTTGTGAGCCTTAGTCTTGGAACGGATGGGTAATTTTCTTGAAGAGGGAGATCCACTCGCCATATCCTACACACATGAATATATATTGCATAATACCAAGACAAAAACCACCAAAAAGGAGTGCATGAGATTGCAAAGGATATAAACATAACAAATAGTAGGAAAGAAATAAGAAGACATGTTGTGAACCAAATTTTTTTTCCATTTAGACATTTTGTCAAACACTTGGTGGGCATGTAACCAGTTGGATGAAAAAAAATTCGGTCCGCAAGTGAATACTTATCCTAAATACATGGGAATGGAATCTATTGTTCAGTTCTGCCAATCTCATTATACTACTTAAACTATTTATAAACAGAGCTCAACCAACACAACCACAGAACAGAAACCCTAATTCCAAAAAGTTGGAGAAAGAAGAAAACAAATAGAATGAAGGAAATTACCTGTGCAAAGGAATGCAAAAGATAAGATCAAACTAGCTTTTGGAGTTGTGGGATGGAGAGAGAGCCACACGGTTGCAATGGAGAAGAGTAGAGAAGAGAGAAAAAAAATGAAAGCAAACAAAAATTTCAAAATGAGGACCAACAGAGCAATTCGCGGTTTTAAAAATTGTGTCTGGCACGATCTCGTCCGGACGAGATCATTTAGCGTCCGGACAAGGCTTAAGAACTTTCAGTGTCATTATTTACCAAATTTCACTCTTCTCCCCTGAATGCCAAACCTGAGATACAGTGCATAGATCATTTATGACAAAGTGGCATGTAATGTGCAGGATTTCATTAAAAAATGGAACCACTTGTGCATGTAGAAACTATCATAGCAAACACACATGATACAAGACTTTATGAGTATTAACTAGCCAATGGGATCAAAATACTCATGCTGAAAAGTGAAGTGTGTGAGAGTCCAGTCAAATTTAAAGATATATGAAAAAAAAGTTAAAAAAAAAAAAACTTTGCATGTAATGACGGAACCAAAAAACTCGGTGAAAGGCAAACCTTATAATGCTAGGGCCTAGAATCTCTCATCCAATACATCGTTTTATAGAGCACGCATTATTTTATCACAAATCCTTTAGCAACCGTATTTTTCCGTAATGATTTGGTCACTGACTGTTTCTATAGGGATTCTTTTAACAGAAATGACATAGAACCTTGAAGTTCAGAATTGCTCTTTTAGAGTAATGTCATATAACTTTGTGCAAACAAATGCAGGAGTTTTTATGATATAGGTTCAACTAGTGAATTGGTCAATTTTAACCGAGTCTTTGAACCATACATCACCTACATTGTGACCTTTAACCCTTTTTCACAGTATTGAAAAATAGACAGACTCTAAATCGTGCATGATCAACATAAACAAAATCCCACATAAAAAGCTATACAGCACTCATCAAGTTCATGCAATACATAGAAGCTCAAATAGTGCCTTATGCCAAATGGAACCAGTTTCAAATGACTTCACATGGCTTCACATTAGATGTTGAAAGGCTATGATCAGAAGCACATAGAACCAGAACAAAGCATTTAAGGAAAAGAATGAGATAAGGGTAAAAAAAAAAAACTAAAAGTTTTTTTTTTTTTTTTTTATTAAAAAAAATTGACAGACAAAGCAGCAAGGTAAAAAAAAAAAAAAAAAAACAATAGAGTGAAGAAGAAAAACAGATTAACAGAAGTAACTTTGGCACTAGGAAAAAAAATTTTCAACATAAAACTATCCTAGGTATGCCAAGTTGTAGATTAAGCCATAATACATACACCAATTGCATTCCTAAGATACTCAAAGCTAGATGCATCTAGAGGTTTGGTAAATAGATCAACCAATTGGTTTTCAGTAGAAACATAAGTAAGAGATACCACCTGATTTTCTACCAAGTCACGGATAAAATAATGACGAATATCGATGTACTTGGTCCGAGAGTGTTGAACTGGATTCTTCGATATATATATGGCACTTGTATTATCACAGTAGATACTCATCATTTCTTGAGTAAATCCATAATCAGCTAGGAGTTGTTTCATCTAGATCAACTGTGTGCAGCAGCTCCCTACAGCTATGTATTCGGCCTCGGCAGTGGATAAAGAGATTGAATTTTGTTTCTTGCTCATCCATGCTACCATATTCGTGCCAACATAAAAGCATCCGCCAGAGGTGCTTTTTCGATCATCCGCATTTCCAGCCCAATCAGCATCGGAATAACCTGCAAGTTCTAGATTTGTATCTTTAGAAAAATATACACCAAAGTTAGCAGTTGCATTTACATATCGGAGTATACGTTTGACTGCTGTCATGTGAGATTCCTTTGGATTTGCTTGAAATCTTGCACATACCCCCACACTAAATGATATATCAGGTCTGCTGGCTGTGAGATAGAGGAGACTACCAATCATGCTTCTATACATTGTTTGATCAACGGAGTTTCCAGCCATATCAGTACTTAGCTTGATACTTGTACTCATAGGAGTGCGAGCATGACTTTTGCGTCCATGCCAAATCTTTTGACCAGATTTTTAGCATACTTGGTTTAGGAGACAGATATACCTTTGCTGGATTGTTGGATTTGAAACCCCAGAAAATAAGTCAACTCCCCAATCAAATTCATTTCAAACTCGTTCTGCATTTCTTTAGAGAAAGTGTGTGCCTGAGTGTCGATCGTGGCACCGAAAATGATGTCATCGACATAGATCTGCGCAATTAGCTTGTCCTCACCTTTTCTACGGATGAATAAAGTCCGATCAGCCTGTCCTCTGATGAAACCTTGATTGAGAAGATATGTAGTGAGCCGTTCATACCATGCTTGCAGGGCTTGCTTGAGACCATAAAGAGCCTTCTTGAGTTTATAGACATGATTAGGAAATTGATGATCTTGAAACCCTTTAGGTTGCTCGACATATTCTTCTTCTTGGAGACTTCCATTAAAAAATGCACTTTTGACATCCATCTGGTACAGTTTAATCTTGAGATGGCAGGAAATACTTAACAGAATTCTGATGGATTCCAACCTTGCAACAAGAGCAAAGGTTTCATCAAAATCAACTCCTTCAACCTGAGTATATCTCTGAGCTACTAGTCGAGCCTTATTTCGCACCACAGTACCATGCTCATCAGATTTGTTCTTGAAAATCCATTTTATGCCAATGACATTGTGATTTGTTGGCCTTGGCACTAGAATCCATACATCATTTCGGGTGAATTGATTCAGCTCGTCATGCATGGCAGTTACCCAGCTTTCATCCTCAAGTGCATCAGTAACTTTCTTTGGTTCCAGTTGAGATAAATAGCAGGAATAGGACACTTGATTGACTACCCTGTTTCTCAATCGTTTACCTTCATTGACAGTACCCAATAAATTTGCTGGAGGATGATTGAGCTTAACCCGACAGGAAGGTTCTTTGGCTAGGTTATCCGGATGTGGGGACTGAGATGTGTCTCTGACTTCTTCAATTTGAGGTGAGGGCCTAATGTCTTCAGATGTATATGATCCAGTGGTATCATTAATATCAGGAATGGATTCAGAGATACCATTTTGTTGATTATTGATTGCAACTTGCTCCCCCTTAGTTTGGTCAGTGATCGATTCATCATCAATTACAACGTTAATCGATTCCATAACCACTTTTGTCCTGGTATTGTATACTCGACTAGCTCGACTAGTGGTTGAATATCCAAGAAAAATCCCCTCATCACTCTTTGCTTCAAACTTCCCCAGCCTTTCTCTATCACGGAGAATATAGCACTTGCTTCCAAAAACTCAGAAGTACTTCACGGTTGGCTTCTTTCCTCTCCAAATTTCATATGGAGTTTTGTCTGTTGTGGGTCGGAGAAACACACGATTTATAATATGGCATGCTGTGTGAATTGCTTCTCCCCAGAAATGTTGAACTAATTGTTTAGAGTGTATCATGACTCGAGCCATTTCTTGAATCACTCAATTTTTCCGCTCAACGACCCCATTCTGTTAAGGAGTAATAGGAGAGGAAAACTCATGTTTGATTCCAAAATTTTTGCTGAATTCTTCAAAGCTGAAATTTTCAAATTCTCTGACATGATCGCTTCTAATTCTCTGTATAGAGCAGTCTTGTTCAACTTGAATCCTTTTGAACAATATAGTGGCTTGATCAAATGCTTCTGATTTCTCTTCAAGCAGACTGATCCAGGTGTACCGTGAGTAGTCATCCACAATCACTAGCATATATCTCTTTCCTCCCAAGCTGGCTGTCCCTGTAGGTCCCATAAGATCCATGTGAAGAAGCTCCAAATTTCTGGATGTACAAATACCCGAGGTCTTTTTATGTGGATTTCTTGTTTGCTTACCGAGTTGACATGGTCCACACTTTCCTTTCTCCAGATAATTGATTTTGGGTAAATCATTAATAGCTTCTTTCTTAGCTATCTTAACTAGATCATGATAATTCAAATGTCCCAGCCGCTGATGCCATAGTTCTCCAATGTCCAGAGAAACTTTGTGACATTTTGTCTGCATGGTTGGAGAGATGCCATAGCAATTATCAGATGTTCGATCTCCTCCCATTAACCATTTTCCTTGAGCATCGAAGATGCTACATTCTTTCTTTGAGAATTGAACTACAAGATCATTGTCACAGAATTGACTGATACTCAGAAGATTTGCTTTGAGCCCTTCCACATATAGCACGTCTTGGGGAGAACGTACACTAAGAATTTCCACAATCCCTTGACCAATTACCTTAGACTTACTACCATCCCCATAGGTGATGTTTCCACTTCTGCCTTCTTTGAGCTCCTTGAACAGTGTCTTGTCACCTGTCATATATCGAGAACATGTACTATCCAAATACCACAAACATGAATTGAGTACATTTAATGCAGTATGAACAACCAGACATAGATTATCTTTCTTCATAACCCAAACTTGATCTTTCTTAATTTTATCAGTTATGAGAGGACAATTTTTCAAATCAGAACAGTTAGATAAAGTAGCTAATTTTTCACTGATAAGTTTTACTTGAGCAGTTAACACCAGTAATTGTTTGCTAATCCCAGGTTCATCTTTCCTGGGAGCATTTTGTGTAGACCATGGTTGTCTAGCTCTAAGCTGAAAATAGTTTGGACGAGTATGTCCCATGATCCCACAATAATGACAGGTGGGAATGAACTTAGATTCTGACACTTTTGATGAATTTTGAACTGAACTTTTCTATTCCTATCTAGAGGCACGTCTTTAGGTAAACACACAGACTCAACATCTACTTCTTTCATCTTGGGTTTAACAAACATAATTTTTGAAGTAGAAGCAACATTTGATTTTGAAGGTACAAACTTCTCAAAACCTAATCCAGACCTATCATTCGAAGATTTTTGATCATGTAACATCTTATCAAGTTTAACACTTGAAAATTTGTTAAGATGACTTTTTGACTCATTCAACTCTTTCTCTAGGAACCTAATTTTTTCAATTAAGTTTTCATTCTTTGTCTCTACTTCTTTCAGTCTCTTTAGATTCTTTTTGTTTAGCTGACTCAAATTATTAAACTCTTGAAACATTCGATTATAAGCAGTTTGTAGATCATACTCATTATCAGATTCATATTCAGAAACATCTTGCACACCTGAGGTATATGACTGATTAGCATAGGAAGCAGTAAAGGCTAAGTAGTTAACATTTTCTTCTTCATCTTCTTCAGAGTCATCATTATCAGACTCATCACTTTGAGTCACATTAAACGCCTTGCCTTTTAACTTTTTCAAATTTCCACAATCAGCATGTATATGACCAATGCCTCCACACTCATGACACTTACGACCACAAGGAACTTTGTCTTTTTGATTAAAGACATTTATGTCTTGGGGGTTTTCTCTACCATCATGTCTAGGATTCACAGGATTTTTATGATCTCTACCTTTAAAATTCTCAGATTTAGGTTTGAAGAGTTTTCGAAACTTCCTAACAATCATGGCAATTTTTTCATCATCTCCTGAATCTTCACTGGATGAATCTCTAGATTTTTCTTTAGGATTTTTGATCTTGAGAGCAACATTTTTTGAGGGTTTTGACTGGGGTAACAAGAGCTCAAATTTTTGCAGTGAACCTACAAGTTCCTCTACTCTCATTTTTTCTAGATCTTTGCTTTGTTGTATGGCAGCAATCAGGGGAATAAACTTAGCAGGTAGAGATCTCAAAATTTTCTTGATTATTTTAGCATCAGACATTTTCTTTCCTAAATTTATAGTATTGTTTCTAATGATGCTAAGCTTAGAAAAAAAATTCATCAAATGTTCTCATCCTCTTGCATCCTAATCTCTTCAAATTTTGAAACCAACATCTGAAGTTTTGAAGCTTTAACAACTTGAGTTCCTTCATGAGTAATTTCTAATGTTTCCCATGCTTCTTTAGCTATCACACACAGAGAAATTCTTGAGAATTCTTCGATGGAAATAGTTGTGAAGATGGAATTCAAAGCTTTGCCATTTGCAGAAGAGTCACTCTTTTCATTCGTAGTCCATTCAGCAATTTCTTTAACCGAAGGAGTCCATCCAGTTTCAACAATGTGCCAAACATCTACGGATTTGAGATATGCTCTCATACGGATTTTCCAAAAAGAGTAATTTGATCCGTCAAAGACGGGAAGAGAATTTCGTGAAACAGTATGAGACCTTTTATGAGGAGTCTAGGATCACACTTAGGAAATAAATCCAAACAAGTAAACCCGCTCTGATACCAATTGAAAAACTAATAAGACTCTAAATCAAACAATCATGTGCGGAAAATAAATCATCAATCACAAACACAGAGATTTGTTTACGAAGAGGAAACTATTTAGGGAACTCTCTCAATGTAAAACCTCTCTGGGGCAGCCAAATCCAGGAAATCAACTAAATCAGCAGAATAACAAGAAATATCTTAATGTCGAAGACTTACATAACCTATGCACTTGACATTCAAGTATACCAGACAAGCGACCCACTTATCTGCTACCGCAGTAGTTCTTCCAGAACATCTGGGTTGTTCTTCTACGTGATCTCCCTTCACCGGAACTCTGGTTGACCTTGATTTCTTCAGCTACTTTCTTAGCCCAAAATATATCAAACTCTAATCAGAAATCGTAACTATACCTCTATGCATAGTTTCAAATATATAGACCATGGACTCCTAGTCCAACTAAAATACAAATTCAAATGCTAACAACCTTATCTGCTACAAGGTGTCCGGACGAGAACTAGTTTCTACGTAGAATTTACATGCAACACACTAGACGTCCGAATGACATGAATGACCGTTCGGACGAAGCTAGGTTAAAGACGCTAACTCTAGTTCTCTAGAGCGGCGCGTCCGGATGGTAATTCAGACGCGGATTCAGACGAAGCTCTCGGGTTTCTTTCATATCTATTGCATTCGGACGGTACAGCAGACGAGACTTCAAACGAAGCTCTCGGGTTTTCTTGCATAGCTATCTCGTCCGGACGGTGGTGCAGACGAGACTTCAGACGAAGCTCTCGGGTTTTCTTGCATAGCTATCTCGTCCGGACGGTGGTGTAGACGGGGCTTCAGACGAAGCTTTCTGAAAAATTTCATTCTTCTCGTCTGGACGTAATGCAAACGCTTCAGACGAATCACTGTGTAATTCATCTATTTAACTTATTTTTGCTATCTCGCACACTGCACGTTCAAATAAGTAAATTAAACACAAGTATTTTGTTCACACGATTCCAGCCAATTCAAAAACTCTGAACTAACAATTAGGATCGTATCACTTTCATAATCAAAACTATTGCTATGACCTCCTATTTATAATATAAGAATTGCAAAATAACATGGACTTCTAGAGATTCTAAGTAATGTAGGACTCAAACACTAGCTAACATAGGACTTTTAAGTGTCAAAATATTCATATTTTAGCCATTAACTTATATTTGTTCATTCTTTAGTTTTGTTAGTTTGTGCTATTTTATTTTCTTTTTGTGTTTTCTGTGTTTTTGTAGGTAATGGAAGAAAAGAAAAGCGTTTCCGGAAAAGTTCCAAGCTTAAAGGGCAAGTTGGGAGACCTAGAAGATATGGTTAAGCTTAACCAATCATAATAGAAGACCTGTATGATGTAGTTAAGTTTAATCAAATAAAGGAAATGATTAAATCAAAATTTCTCAAATTGTAGTCAAATTCGGATTGGATTCAAATTTAGATTCTGCACATGTCTCGGTATTTTGACCATAACTTTCAGCTCAAATATCCAATTGAGGTGATTCAGATGGCATTGGAAAGCTAACTCGAAATTATACAAATAATCAGGAAATATAATTTTCCTAATTCGGAATGACGCTATGCCAAAATCACCCCGCAAGATAGGAACGCAATTTTGGACGAATCTTATTCCGTTTTGGACTTAGGTTTTCTTTATCCTAATTGGACTAGGATTTAAATCTCCAAATTTCCTAGGATTACTAGAGCTTCTAGGACTCTCCTAAGCCCTATAAATAGACCTCTAAGCCCCACAATTCAAAACACAATTTCAAGGAGACAACTTTGGGGAGAGGAATTGGAAGCGACTTCTAGGAGTGGTTTTCGGTTCTTTAATTACCTTTTTTTTTTAGTTTTATTTTAATTATGTGTAACTAACTCTTAAGGAGGGCTAGATTGATGCCCTAATTATGTTTATTTAATATTTCAATATTGGCGCATTTGTGATAATCATATTGTGATGCTTAACTTGATTAATTTCTATTTTATTGAATTCCTCATATGTGTGTGATTGGCTATTATATGCATGTGGTATGGATTAGTTAATTAAATCAATTTGGATGACCGAGTCTTGGGTTTAATAAGAGTAACAAAAGAAATTCACACCGGATTCTTGAGTTAATTAAAATAGAAAACCGGGAGTATACACCCATACCCTAGGTTCTGTGTGTTTGTCGATTTTCACAGTTTTATGCTTTCTTAAAGAACAACTTAGTAGACACCCATGCTAAATCCTTTAAGAAATAAAAGAATTAGAGTATACACCCATGCCTAATTCGTTACTTCGGGAAATCTATAGCTTAAGGATTATACACCCATGCCCTTAGGTTGGCAAACATTAGATATTCATAATATGATTGGATCATTGGCATATTGTTATATTATCTAAGTATGATTAGTGGTGGATATCAAAGCCCTACCTTTACCTTTTCATTTATCTTTATATCTTTTTATTTCTTTTTCTCAACATCAATCTCATGACAATTTTGATATTTTAATTAATTCCACAACAAAATCAACAATCCTCGTGGGATCGATCTCGTACTAGCTGCACTATACTATTGTTTTGATCTTGTGCACTTGCAAGTTAAAACGTACTAAATATTATCTATTAATTTAAGTAGTATTTCGCACAACAAGGACTAGGATTCTCTAGATATTAAATAAGAAAGCAACTAATAGGCTCAATTGTAGGGAAGATTGTTAAGGTGCAACAATGTCATTCTGCTAATTTGGACGGCTTTTAGAACATGCCTTACGGGGTGCGATTTTGAATGCCATAAAAGGTTTTGGTTTTCCTCACTGGACACCAATTGGTTTTTAGATGAGATGGTCAAAGGATCGATCCAACAAATGGTATCAGAGCCAGGGTCATGAGTTCGAGTTACAGTAGTGTCATGTTGAGGGAGGGATTGTTAAAGTGCAACAATGACACTCTGCTCACTTCGACGGCTCTTACAACATGGCTTGCGGGGTGCGATTTCGAATGCCTTAAAAGGCTTTGGCTTCTTTAACTGGACACCAATTAATTTTTAGATGAGATGATCAAAGGCCAAATCCAACAAAAATGATATAGGTCAAGCCAGCACAACAGTTATCTTATTGCAATTCATATGATTACCGATTCTTCATATCTTGCAATACATGAATGACACTTGCCTATATATATATATGCAGTGGCTTTGGTGACACAGTCTAAAGTTTCTTATGGTCTTGACAAGTTTTTGATATATATGTTCATTAGTCATTGAATTCTATTAGGATTTTCAAGTGATGTGTTATGTATAAATCAGTGGTTTAACCATGAATAAAGCATGTTGAAAATTCTCCAAGTAAATTATAGTTGAGGAATGCCAAGTGCTTTTAAAGTTTTCAGAATTTTGTCTTAAAAGTTCTTTTGAGTTGATAGTCAGTGATTTAATGATTTGTTATCGCTACATTATCTTTCTTGCCCATGGCGAACATTGAGCATTTTCGGGTCGAGAAGCTTGGGTATGCGCATCGATCTTTTTGAGGAGGCTTTGGTTGGAGATGGGAAAATTGTGAAGATTACGGGTATTAAGGACATTGTTCAAACTGAAAAGTTTGATATTATTATGTGTCAATGTCTTAAACTTTACAATACAAACATATGATATATATATATATATACACACACACACACATAATTTGACCTAATCTAATTGCACTAAGGATTCTATTTACTTATTATGCAAGTAATGAACAATTACAGATCTTGAGAAGCTGGCAAGAGAGAGAATCCAAGTCTTTCCATATTAGTCTTGTAAAGTAACACAACCATTCTAGTAATCGTCTAGGACTGTGATCGAGCGCAATAATCTTGCGCTCGATCGCTCACGGGGGTTGAGCTCTTTGTGACTACGATCGATCCTGCGATCGATCTTGCGCTTGATCGCTCACAGAGGTTGAGCTCTTTGTGATTGTGCTCAAAATAATCCTATGCTCGATTGCCTTTGGTTCTGCTTGGTTGAACTCGAGCCTTGATGAGCCTGATATACTTTAACACCCCACCCCCGCCCGCAAGGTGATGAGGGGAGAAACCACCATAAACTTGGCCTTGAGAAAGAGAAAACGGGATGAGGAAAGACCTTTGGTGAAGATATTTGCCACTTGATCATAGGTAGAAATAAATTTGATGAGAATGTCACGATTGAGGACCGTTTCACGTACAAAGTGATAATCTACCTCAATATACTTAGTGCGCGCATGAAACATTGGGTTAGATGCTAAGGCTAATGCACTGATATTGTCACACCAAAGAACTGAAGGAGTTGGAAGAAAAATTTTGAGCTCCTTGAAGAGCATGCGAAGCCAATATAATTCTGCAGTGGTTAGGGAGAGAGACCGATATTCTGCCTTTGTGCTTGATCGAGAAACAACAGCCTACTTCGTAGCACTCCAAGCAATTAAACAATCTCCTAGGAAGATACCAAATCCTGAGGTGGACCTACGATCATCTGGACACCCTGCCCAGTTAGAGTCACAACATGCATTGAGTTGAAGGTTACTCTTGGTATAGTGAAGACCATGATCTTGGGATCCATTGAGATATCTAAGGACTCTCTTGTTTTGTTGATGTTTACCGTTACATGTAATTATGTATATATTCGTGGTAACAGTACTAACAGATATAGTTTGGTTGTTTGTGATTTTTGTAGAAATTGCATGTTTGTGATACTTGATGGAACTATGTTTGTGATTAATGTGGAAGTTCATTTCATGAATAGTAAGTATTTTTGATGGATGATTAATGAAAAATTCGTTTAGGATTTAATGCGGTAGTTCGTTCCATCAAGTATATTTTTGATGGATGATTAACGTCGTTTCATGAATATATAGTTTGTTAAATGTGTATTAGGTCAACTCCGAAATTCTGCAATTAAAAATAAATTCAAAATTGGCCTTAAAAAAAAAAAACAAAAGAATTCTGGTAAGAAAAGGAGAAAAAAGAAAATACCATAATGACTTAATTTATTGACATTGCATTGTTTGCCACGTCAATAAATTTATTGATGTGATATTGTTTGCTTCGTCAGTAAATTTAATAACGTGGTACTTTTATCACGTTAGTACATTTAATGACCTGGAACTTTTACCACGTCAGTAAATTTACTGACGTGGAATTATTTGCCACGTCAATAAATTTATTGACGTGGCACATCAATAAATTTTACTGACGTGGCAAATAGTAGCACGTCAGTAAATTTTGACGTGCGAAACAGTGACACGTCAATAAAAAAATTTGATGTGCGAAACAGTGACACGTCAGTAAAAAAAATTTAATGACTCCTACGTTTCTAACCTTCAACACACCATAAATGCCACCTCAGTAAAGTTTTCTGACATGTCAGACACCATGACACGTCAGAAAACTCTAGTCAAGAAAAAATAGTTCCCTTGTAGTGATACTATACACTAATACCTGGTTTTAAGTACTATTTGAACAAGTTGAGAATTTAACGCTATCGATGACATTCATAGTTGGGCCTCTAAGTTCTCTCTCACACACACGTTTAAGGATTTATGGATAGGGCCAAGGCATAAGCTTAGAAAAGAAAAAGAAAAAAAAAAAAAGGCCTAAGCATAAATTTTATTTACTTACTTTTATGTAAAGAGAAAGAATAAAGATGTGGGTCATAACTAGGCTTCGAAATTAAAGCTAATAAGGCCTAAGAGGGAGTAGACATGTTGACCCGTGAACGGCCATGTCCGTGCACATTAATTACCATTCTTCCTTCATTCTCATGTCATCTAGAGTGTAGGCTTATTGAACACGAATATTGCATAGACTATCCTTGGCTTGGGCGCCTGGGCCAACAAGAAATGGGGCGAAGTCCGGGGAGGATTTACTCACAGACTGGGGATCGACTACCAATATCCATGGACACAAAAATTCTAGATTGGAAAACCTTTCATTTGGAAAACTATAAACTAGAAGAAGAAAAAAAAAAAAAAAAACTAAAGATTCAAATTGAAAATCACACAAAGAAGAAGCAACAAACTTGATATGAGAACATAGTAAGTTCAACCTGAGTTTTAAGATATGAATGAAGCCTAATCTAACATATGAATGAAGAAATCCAATGCTTTCATTTTTTTCATTTATTTTTTGTTTGGAAAATTAAACCAGCATAGAAAAGTAATCTCTAAATTTCAAATTTGAAGGTTATGGATTGTGGATTTGTGATTATTTAGGATTAGAAAGGTAACGAGATGTACAACAAAATGCTCAAGAAAGATAAAATTTAGTGGGTAGGTCTAAATGTTTAAGAGGAAAACTGAAATGATCTGTAAGTTCTTGTTGGCATAATTCGGTAAGCAAAATGGTGACCAAAAGTGCCAAGATTTATCATCCATTCAATTACCGTTTGGACGAGAAGAAGTGCCGTTTGGACGCTCGAAGAATTCTATTTTCCCCAAGAGCCTCGTCTGCAATCTCGTTTGCAATCCCGTCCAGACGAGCTTGATAAACAAGAATTCCGAGAGCCTCGTCTGAACTCCGTCCGGATGACTTTTACTAAAAAGATCATATCTTGAGTTTCACCCTCTGATTGGAGCAATCATTGCGACGTTGGAAAGCTAACTCAAGGATCTACAAAGTCATGTTTCACAAGGTTTAGCTAATGCCAATGTTTACTGGGTCACAGCGGGCCATAAAGAGAAGACTATGAAGTTGGGCAGAATGGCTCGTGTGCAATCTCGTCTGGACGAGATTGCAGACGGCCATGTGTTAAAAACACGTTCTGGCTGTGTTTTGTTGTCCCGTCCGGATGACACATGTTCCCGTCCGGACGCCACGTACTTGTAACAGTTTTAAATGAATATAAACTCTTTCCTAGGTCTAGGGATGATGGGACTATTATAAATACACTTCTATAGGAAGAGAGCATCGAATTTCTGCATCTAGAACTCGCCGTTGTGTGCTAAGAGAGTCTATGATATAGAGAGTCTGTTCTCTCTCTTAGAGTGATCGTTTGTTTTTCCTTGTTGATTGTTGAAGTGAAGTCAACCGGAGTTCCGGTGAAGAGAGATCACGTAGAAGGACTGTGCCAATTGTCTCTGGAAAGGGCTACTGCGGTAGAAGGCAAGTGGGTCACTTGTCTTTTACAAAATCATGTCAATTGCAAAGGTTTTGTAAGTGTGAACGTCTTGTAATCCTTTATTCTTTTATTGAGTTAGTTGACTTCTTGAGTTTGGCTGCCCCGGAGAGGTTTTACAATTAGAGAGTTCTCTAATTGGTTTCCTATTCGTAACCAAAATCTGTGTTCTTTATTGTTCATTGCATATTTGTTTTTTGTTAATTATTATTTGTTAGGTCAGATCTGTTTCCGCATAATATTGTGTCAAACACCTATACATTCAGAATAGGTGTCGTTTGGAGTCGTATATAGAATTTTCAATTGGTATCAGAGCAAGTTCACTATGTTTGGATTAATTTCCTGAGTGTGATCCTAGACTCCACATAATATGTCTCACACAGTTGCACCTAACTCACTTCCTGTCTTTAATGGATCCAATTATACGTTGGAAAATTCATATGAAAGCATATCTCAAATCCGTGGACGTTTGGCATATTGTTGAATCTGGATGGACTAATCCTGATAAGGCAATTGTTGAATTTTCAAAGGATGAAAAGAGTGCTTCTTCTGCGAATGACAAAGCGTTAAATGCCATCTTCACATCTATCTCCATTGAAGAATTCTCAAGAATTTCTCGATGTGTAATAGCTAAAGAAGTATGGGAAACATTGGAAATTACTCACGAAGGAACTAAAATTGTGAGAGCTTCAAAAATTCAGATGTTAGTTTCTCAATTTGAAGAGATTAGGATGGAAGAGGAAGAGACATTTGATGATTTTTATTCTAAGCTTAGCACTATTAGAAATTCTACAATTAATCTTGGAAAGAAAATGACTGATGCTAAGATAATAAAGAAAATCTTAAGATCTCTACCTGTGAGGTTTATACCTCAGATTACTTCTATACAACAGAGCAAAGATCTAGAGACAATGAGAGTAGAGGAACTTGTAGGTTCTCTTCAGACATTTGAACTCATGTTACCTAAGCCTAAAAACTCGAAAAATCTTGCTCTTAAGATCACGGCTGCTAAAGGTAAATCTATAGTTCACTCTGATGAGGATTCTGGAGACGATGAAGAAATAGCTATTATTGCTTGGAAGTTTAGAAAATTTTTCAAAAACAATGGAAATTTTAGAAGTAGGGAATCAAAAAATTCTGTGAATCCTAGTCATGAGGTTAGAGATAATTATGAAGGCAAAAATGATGAAAATTAGAAAGATAAATTATCTCGTGGTCGTAAGTGTCATGAATGTGGTGGTATTGGTCATATTCGTGCTGATTGTGAAAATTTGATAAATTCAAAAGGCAAGGCCTTTAATGTGACTCGAAGTGATGAGTCAAACAATGAGGAAAAAGCTGAAAATTTTGCTAATTTTGTAGCTTTTGGGGTTTCTTATGATAGTGAACATGAGGCTAGTGAGTTTAACTCTCTAGATAGTGAACATGACATATGTGATAATGAATCAGAAGAGGAGGGTGATCTGCAAAATGCTTATAATAATCTATTTTTGGAATGCATTAAATTGAAGAAAATAAGCAACACTTGCAGAAACTCAAAGATCTTAATCTTGAAAATGATCAACTTTCTGTTGCCTTAATTGATTCACATGCTATTCATAATACCTTGATGTCTGAAAACCACATGTTAATTGCCAAAGTGAAATCCTTAGAGAATGAGCTTAATGAATCAAGAAATCATTTGAAAACATTCTCTAGTGAAAAGCTAAATCACATGTTGCATAATCAGAAACATTCGTTTGATAGAACTGGATTGGGCTTTGATAAATCTATTGTTTCTTCTATTAATGCCGCTTCTCCTTCAAAGTTAATTTTTGTGAAACCAGTTTGTAAAGAAGAAAGCTTGACTAAGAAGAAGGAAATGTATCCTCCAGTTTCAAGAGGTGAGAAAGGTAAGGGAATTCTAACTGATTCCTATGTATCTCGTTCTACACCGAGACGTGCTCATATGCCAAGGAACCAACCTTCTCAAAGGTTCATTCTTACATGTCATCACTGTGGTAATATTGGGCATATTCACCCTAATTGTTTTCAGTTGAATAATCATGATTCAAATAGAGACTACTTTCGTTCTAGGGATAGTCATGAGGAATTATTCAACATGCTAAGGAGTGTTATCACTCAGTTAAATGACTTGGACAAGAGTCGCACTTCTGTTCCCAAAATGAAGAAAGTTTGGGTTAAGAAGATTGATACTGTTCACCCGTTGAGGGGGAGTGGTATTGGACTCACCTAGTTTAGGTGGGCACATTGCATGCCTAGGACAGACTTTGCTTATATATATATATTTGTGTCCTAGCGTCATAGTTTGTTGGGTGTTTGTTTTTTGGTTTAAATTTTTTTGTTGTTTGTGTTTAGTTTCTTTTAACATGTTTTGTTTTGTGTGCATTTTTTTAAAAAAAAAAAAAACAAAAATATTTTAATTTGGTTGTTTTTCTTTTCTCTATTTTGTCTTATGTACCCAGATAGTTCATTAATTTCTCATGTTGCTTTCATGGATTTAATTCCTTGCATCTTGGAATATTCTAAATATGCATGAGATAAAAAAAAAAATTGTTTCAATAGACTTGTTTTTTGTGGTTACCTAAAGCTTGAGCGTATGTGGTACATTTTTCCTATGCTTATTCTTATGCACACTTAAGCTTAATTTGAGGTAATTTTTTTTAAAAAGTGAGGTATGTTAGGTAACTACATGAGGTGTTTTCGACTAGTCATATTTTTTTTCAAATTGACCATATGCTAGTTGAACCTAGGGCTTAAAAATTCTCGTATTCTTTCTTTTGTATAAAGCACCAATTGTTTAAAGACACTCTCTCAAAGAGAGAAAGAATCAAAATAGTGAAACAAAATCAAAAGAACATGTTCCTTACAGAATTTATTTTCACTATGTCAAACTTGTGCTATTTTTTTCAAAAGAGGATTATATTGGATGAGAGTGGCTAGGCCCTAGTATGATAATGTTTTACTTTTGATTGAATTTACTTGTCAAAACCTCGTGCTGCTGAAACTTTCTCCTCTTTTTGTAAACTAGTATTCTTTTTCTCATTGAATGGCTTACACACACAACACACAAGCATGGGTTGAATGGATCATTTTTCTTGGCTTGGGTTAAACAATATGAGTTTCTTGCTATTTCTAGTCTCATGTATATTTTGCATATTTGGAGTATGTTTGGGATATTCATTGCTAAAATACATGAGTTGTTGATGTGTGTATCATGTGTGTTCATTTATATTTTGAGGGGGAGAAATTTTTTTAAAGTTTCTTGTTGATTACTAAGTCTTATATTGAGGGGGAGTTTCTGTTATTCATGATCTTGTTGTATTCTTCATGCATTTTCCTACATGTGATCATGAATGCTTGATTATTGTTTTTCCTGTTCCACATATGCCTTGAAGTTTTTGTGTTGAGTGTTTTAGGAAACATGATACCTTTTGTCAATTTGTGACAAAAATGGGGAGTATAAAATTGGGGAGAGGATGGTGACTCGTCCGATTGATTTTGTCACCGAATTGCCAAAGGGGGACTTTGTAACTTCTTGTTGGCTTAATTCGGTAAGCAAAATGGTGACCAAAAGTGCCAAGATTCATCATCCATTCAATTACCGTTCAGATGAGAAGAAGTGCCGTTCGGACGCTCGAAGAATTCTATTTTCTCCGAGAGCCTCATCTGCAATCTCGTTTGCAATCCCGTCCGGACGAGCTTGATAAACAAGAATTCCCGAGAGCCTCGTCTGCAGTCTCGTCTAAACCCCGTCCAAATGACTTTTACTAAAAAGGTCATATCTTGAGTTTCAGCCCTCTGATTGGAGCAATCTTTGCGGCGTTGGAAAGCTAACTCAAGGATCTACAAAGTCATGTTTCACGAGGTTTAGCTAATTCCAATGTTTACTGGGTCAAAACGGGTCATGAAGAGAAGACTACGAAGCTTGGCAGAATGGCTCGTGTGCAATCTCGTCCAGACGAGATTGCAGACGGCCACGTGTTAAAAACACGTTCTGGCTGTGTTTTGTTGTCCGGTCCGGACGGCACATGTTCCTGTCCAGACGCCCACGTACTTGTAACAGTTTTAAATGAATATAAACTCTTTCCTAGGTCTAGGGATGATGGGACTATTATAAATACACTTCTATAGGAAGAGAGAGCAACAAATTTCTGCATCTAGAATTCGCCGTCATGTGCTAAGAGATCCTATGATATAGAGAGTATGTTCTCTCTCTTAGAGTAATCGTTTGTTTTTACTTGTTGATTGTTGAAGTGAAGTCAACTGGAGTTCCGGTGAAGGGAAATCACGTAGAAGGATTGTGCCAGCTGTCTCTGGAAATGGCTATTGCGGTAGATGGCAATTGGGTCACTTGTCTTATACAAGATCGTGTCAATTGCAAAGGTTTTGTAAGTGTGAACATCTTGTAATCCTTTATTATTTTACTGAGTTAGTTGATTTCCTGAGTTTGGCTGCCCCTGAGAGGTTTTATAATTAGAAAGTTCTCTAATTGGTTTCCTATTCGTAACCAAAATATCTGTGTTCTTTATTGTTCATTGCATATTTGTTTTTTGTTAATTATTATTTGTTAGATCATATCTATTTCTGCATAATATTGTATGAAACACTTATATATTCAGAATAGGTGTTGTTTGGAGTCGTATAAAAAATTTTCATGATCAAAATTTTGATTAATAAGAAAGAAGTAGTAAGGGGTAGGGTTAGGGTAATCTCATTATAATTTTTGTTTTTAGGTTTAGTTCTAAGTTCATAATTAGTCATTGGGTGTTAATTTAGCTTGTGTTATGTAGATGTTCTATTAGATTGTTATGTTAAAGAATTCTGGCATGCTTTTGTTGATGACTTTTGTCTTGAATTTGGATATTGTTTAATATTTTTGGCCTTCTATGCATTTGGAGTTGGCAAATGCATATCTTACTGATCTGTTATGCTGTCTAGAAGGTCATCAGTGGCCTCCATCTTCTGTCGTGCCACATTGGGTCTTCTACGTTTGGATTTTGCCCTACTCATCTTTCTAATTGGATGCTTTTCATTTAATTTATAGTTGTGGCAGTGAAACTTAATTTATGCTTGTAAATCACATATGGAAAGAAACTTTTACAATTTTGCATATGTTTAATTACGGTATTAAGACGAGTGGAACTTAGCTTTTTGGATTGTGGGTTACTGAGAATTGGAAAGTGATGCATTGTCTTGTTGGGAAGAGAGCTTTAAAAGATTTTTTTTTTTTTATTCATTGGTGGGGAAAGGGAAAAGGGGATTACAAAAAATAAATAAAGATTACAAAGTTTTCTTGAGAACCGTTAGCAATGGGTCAAATAAATGACACGGCTCATTAAACGAACCGATACCACATAAAAAGACCGTTAAAAATGGCAAATTTTCGAAAACGTAACAAGACCCCAAAGGATTTGCCGCGCGCACGACCATCAAAAGTTGGCTGAGGAAACCAAACTAGACCATCTGTAGTCAAAAGAATACGGAAGAATTCTATCAAAAGAGATGAAAGAGGCCAGCACAAGCAACTAGCTAGAAAAAGAAAAGCAAAGAATAGAAAATTATAGGGAAAATAAAAAAGATAGTAAGTAAACTGCCAGAGCATTAACACCGACGGATGATATGGCGGAGGAAGGCGGAATGGGCACAGTGGCGTGTCGGCACGTGTAAGCCACTTGTCGGAGCATGAAGACCACACGCTGGCAGTGGGTGCAGGGAGGCAGAGCCGTACCACGAGAGACCAAATACAGCAACTGGAGGCGAAGGCGGAGGAAGAGGCCATGCATGCACTACAAGAAATTTACTCATCAGGGGCGACTTTTGAAAGTCGCCCCTAATAGTTAAGTATTAGCGTCCACATCCAAGTGGACGCTAATAGCCGACCGAAAAGATGAATATTAGCGTCCACTCTACAGTGGACGCTAATAACTCGACCCTAATATACACGTGGGAATTATTCAAGAGGCGGGAAAAAGATCAATAGGGTCGACTTTCACTTAAGTAAAGTCGACTCTAAAGAGTAGGTAGAAAAATTAAAAAATAAAATGAATAAAATAAAATTGATGACCAATAGCGTCCACTACAAGTGGACATTGAAGACCCATTATTAGAAAGTCGACCCTAAAGAGTAGGTAGAAAAATAAAAAATAAAAAATAAAATAAAATAAAATTGATGACCAATAGTGTCTACTAAAAGTGGATGCTAAAGACCCATTATTAGGGTCGACTTTCTAAAGAGTAGGTAGAAAAATTTAAAAAAAATAAAAAAATAAAATTGATGACCAATAGCGTCAACTAAAAGTGGACATTGAAGACCCATTATTAGAAAGTCGACCCTAAAGAGTAGGTAGAAAAAAAATAAAAATAAAATTGATGACCAATAGTGTCCACTAAAAGTGGACGCTGAAGACCCATTATTAGGGTCGACTTTCAAAGTCAACCTAATACATAAATATTAGGGTCGACAAAGTCGACCGTGAAGAGTATGTAGAAAAATTTAAAAATAAAATTGATGACCATTAGCGTCCACTAAAAGTGGACATTGAAGACCCATTATTAGAAAGTCGACCCTAAAGAGTAGGTAGAAAAATAAAAATAAAAATAAAATAAAATAAAATTGATGACCAATAGTGTCCACTAAAAGTGGACGCTGAAGACCCATTATTAGGGTCGACTTTCAAAGTCGACCCTAAAGAGTAGGTAGAAAAATTAAAAAAAAATAAAAAAATAAAATTGATGACCAATAGCGTCAACTAAAAGTGGACATTGAAGACCCATTATTAGAAAGTCGACCCTAAAGAGTAGGTAGAAAAAAAATAAAAATAAAATTGATGACCAATAGTGTCCACTAAAAGTGGACGCTGAAGACCCATTATTAGGGTCGACTTTTACATAAATATTAGGGTCGACAAAGTCGACCGTGAAGAGTATGTAGAAAAATTTAAAAATAAAATTGATGACCAATAGTGTCCACTAAAAGTGGACGCTGAAGACCCATTATTATGGTCGACTTTGAAAGTCGACCGTGAAGAGTATGTAGAAAAATTTAAAAATAAAATTGATGACCAATAGTGTCCACTAAAAGTGGACGCTGAAGACCCATTATTAGGGTCGACTTTGAAAGTCGACCGTGAAGAGTATGTAGAAAAATTTAAAAATAAAATTGATGACCAATAGTGTCCACTAAAAGTGGACGCTGAAGACCCATTATTAGGGTCGACTTTGAAAGTCGACCGTGAAGAGTATGTAGAAAAATTTAAAAATAAAATTGATGACCATTAGCGTCCACTAAAAGTGGACGCTGAAGACCAATTATTAGGGTCGACTTTGAAAGTCGACCCTAAAGAGTAGGTAGAAAAATAAAAAATAAAATAAAAAAATAAAATTGATGCCCAATAACGTCCACTAAAAGTAGACATTGAAGACCCATTATTGAGGTCGACTTTCCCTAAAGAGTAGCTAGAAAAATAAAAAATAAAATAAAAAAATGAAAAGCAAAGTAAACTAGGAAATAGTTTAAAAAATTGTTTACAAAATGGTTTAAAAAAATGACCAAAATGAATATTAAGAACCTCAAGGTTCAAAAAATGGTTAAAAAATAGAATAAAATTTTTTGTTATTATATATGTGTAATTAAAATTTATAACATAGATGGACTTTTTTTTTTTTTTTTTTGAAAAGTAATGTATAACATAGATTAACTTATAACATACATTAAAACTAAGTTTCTAGATACTTAATTATTGTATTAGTATGTATTTGTATATTTATATCATATTATATATGTATAATTTTTTATTATATAATCACATGATTTAATAATTAGTTGATCATGTCATATAATCATATAAATTATAGTGATAATACATTATACTTAAATATTATGAAACTTAATTCATGAAGAATAGGACAAAGTTTTCTAAAAAAAAAAAACAAACATTATTAGATCATGTTCATATGTATTATCATTCTAATTACACTAGATCATACTTAATTAACTAATTAAGTATGATCTAATGTAATTAGAATGATAATACATATCATCATATCATTGTTTTTTGAAAATAGTTAACTTACTTAGTAATACTAAGTTAGTATATATTAACGAACAAGTATGTATAATATATATATATATATATATATATATATATATATATATATATATTAAGTAACATATAATTTGTTTTGTTTTTGTCAAAATATTAAATTAACTTAGTTAATATGTTAGTTTATTAAGTAACTAGTTATTAAGTCTTTGGGTACTTAATTGTTGTATTTGTATGAGTTTGTATACTTCTGACTTATGTCATATTATATATGTATATTTTGTTATTATATAATCATATAAATTATAATGGTAGACCATATGATGTAACATCTAACTTATAATGATATCTACAACATAATACTCTAAACATAACAACAGCATATATCTTTAAACAAACACATTGTTGATTCTAATATTAATCACTTAATTTGTGATATATATGATCATATGATATAATATTTTACATAATTTTTTTTTTTGCTAATTACAATTCACATGATCTTTAGATCATGTGATCTACCACTTAACTTAATAGTAATACTAAGTTAGTATATAGTAACTGACAAGTATGTATATTATATATTCATATATATAATATTCATACAAATATTAAGTAACATATAATTTTTTGTTTGTCAAAATAACCTATAGTTAATTATAGTAAGTTAATAATTTAATATATATTAACTTAGTTAATATGTTAGTTTATTAACTAATTAGTTACTAGTTAGTATGTCAATACTAATATATAACACACACATGTATAATAAAATAAGTAATATACATAGAAGTATTGAGTAACATTTACTTAATTATATTTACTTAATATATATTAATTAACTAAATAATATGTTAATTTATGAACTAACTAGTTAGTATGTCAACTAATACATACACATAAATATTAAATTATTCATATAACATATACTATTTAATTACTAATATATATATATATATATGAACGAGCTAACGAGCGAGCTAACGAGCCGGTTTGAGTCTTAAACGAGTCGAGCGAGCCGGGTATGTATCACTAATTAATCGCACGGGTTTCAACAGTAACGAGTAGGCTTGTATAGTGTCGAACTCGAGTTCGGATCGAGCTCAATCAAGCGAGTTGTCGAATTGTATTAGCTCGCTTACACCCCTAGGTTCAATTGAACATCTAAAAATGATAAAATGTCCTTTACACCTAGGGGTGAAATAGCGGTTGCGGTTAGCGGTTAGTGGCTAAAACCGCTAACCGCAACCGCCTAGGCAGTTAGTAAATTTTACTAACCGCCTCCGCTAACCGGGTAGCGGTTAACCGCCCGGTTAGCGGTTAACCGCTTTGGAATAACCGCTTTTTTTCTAACCGCTTTTTTGGGCTTTTTTTTGGGCTTTTTTCTTTGGACCGATTTTGGGCCGGGTTTGGACCGGGTTTGGGTTTACTTTAAACATTTTTTTTCTTATTTTAAACATTTTTTTTCTCCTTTTCATGGCCATTTTAGCATTAAAAATTGCTATATACCAAAATCTTGTTGGCCATCTTCTACAAATCTACACATCATATAATATACAAATAAAATTATAACAAAATCATCACTTCACTTGTAGTCTTATACATAAACTCACAAGCAAGTTCATAAATTCACACATAGAAATAAAATAAAACACAAACAAATTCATAAACTCACAAGCAACAAAAAAACCAACATATATGGTTAAACTTGAAGCTTGAGGCCCATTTCAATCAACAAAAAAAAATTCATAAACTCACAACTTATTGTTATTATATATATATATATATATATATATATATATATTTTAAAAAAAGCGGTTAGCGGGTAGCGGTTAGCGGATTTTCAAAACTCACTAACCGCTAACCGCAACCGCCTAGGCGGTTAGCGGTTTTTACTAACCGCTTTCAAAGCGGTTAGGCGGTTAGGCGGTTAACGGTTAACGGTTATAGCGGTTAACAGTTGCGGTTAGGCGGTTTTAAATTTCACCCCTAAATTACACTGTCAAAACTTTTATAAAATTATAAATTTTCTCTTAATCATCAATACATATATATATATATATACTTTATTGGTTAGATTGTGAGATCTTGGATATTATTTTTACTTTTATCTTTTTTGGTCATCTCATCACCTGTTGCTAAATCATCAAGATATATATATAAGGAATTAATTGAGGAAAGTGGTAGAACGACCCCGTTTTAGGGAAAATTTTTGCCGGGATTATTTCGCGCTAGATATTTCGTACGAAACTTGTGTTTCCCTCGCTAACCACCCTCATCACTCTCACTCTCGATCTCTCTCCCTCAAAAACACCCCCTCTCACTCGATCTCTCTCCTGCTGCTCACCTCTCTCTCACTCCGGCGCCCAGTGACCCGCACGGTTAAGAGACATGGAGCTGCAACTTTTCGCACGCTCTCAAGGTGTTTGATGGATGGGATGCTTGAATGAAACTTGGCTACTTGGCTTCGTTAAACGCAGAGTTCCTGGGGTTTTCACAAACCTGCATCTATGTCAGAGCTTTTATGGTTCTTCGGGGTAGCAGCCTGCGTAAAGCTCCTCCTCATCCCATCCTACCATAGCACAGATTTCGAGGTCCACCGCCAATGGCTAGCTCTCACTCACTCCCTCCCTCTCTCCAAATGGTACTCCGACGAGACCAGCCCCTGGACCTCGACTACCCTCCCTTCTTCGCCTACTTCGAGCGCGTTCTCTCCATTTTCGCCAACCTCATCGACACCCAAATCGTTCATCTCCAAGAGGGCCTCAACTATAGCTCCAACACTGGTTTTGTTCCAGAGAATCACTGTGATCTTGTCTGATTTGTGCTTGTTATATGGGGTTTATAGATTGACCAAGGATTTGGATTCAAGGAGGCGAATTTCGATCTGGGTATTGATCATTTGGTCCCCGATGCTTGTGATTGTGGACCATATGCATTTCCAGTACAATGGGTTTCTGTTGGGGCTCTTGGTGATGTCGCTTTCGTATTTGGAGGAAGGGAGAGACTTGATGGGCGGATTTGTTTTTGCGGTTCTGTTGTGCTTCAAGCACTTGTTTGCGGTGGCGGCGCCTGTTTATTTTGTGTACTTGTTGCGGCATTACTGTTGGGGCGGAATTGGGAGGGGCTTCAGGCGGCTTTCGATTTTGGGGGCGGTGGTTGTAGCGGTTTTTGCAGCGGCGTATGCACCGTTTGTCTATCATGGGCAGGTGAATGAACTCCCATTTTTTTTATGCTGCTTTTGTTTTAGGTGGTAATGTTGTTCTTATGTGCCATTCTCTTATCTTTGCCATTGTGGGAAAAACTTGTATCATAGCAACCCTTGCTTGTGGCTAGTTATTCAATCCTTGAACTTGAGTTTATATTTGTGAAACCTTGCAAAATGATGTATAGGTGTGTAATTTTGTTTAATGTACTGTGTTATTCTGGTAATTTTTTCCTTTTTAGATCAGAAATAAGTTATTTTTTCCTTTTGTTAATGTGAATCCAAGGAGTTGGCTTGGAAGTTCTCAGTTAAGAAATTACCTTGAAGAAAGAGCTGAAGTCATGATTTTTGAACAAAAACATTTCCCATAAGGTGACTGTACGTAGGTCTAAATGCAGCGTGGTTAAGTAAGTTTAAGTAATAGTCTATCTCTTAACTACATTTTGAATTCCTATTCTACTGTGTTCTGGTTCAGAGAAATAAACTACGGAAATCATGTAAAGGAATCTTCATTGCACATAAAATGCTTTAAGAACCTGAAGGTGCAAGTAGAACAAGTTCAAGATTCAGTAATGAATGCGTTTATGAAGAATTTGAGGAACAAAATATTCCATCTCTTTCATGGTTTTTTAATATTTTAGAGTATTCTGTTCCAAATAGTCAACATTGATCTTGAACCTCTATGATAGAAATACAGGTTTCTTTGTCTTATATTTGTTTATTTATTAATTGTGTTTTGAATTTTAGATTGAAACTAACTGAAGCTTCTCTTTGTTATTGTTCAAGTAAAGTTATTTTTTGTAGGCAAGCAAAAGAAAACACACTTGTTTATAGTGTTAAAGTGTACAAATAACAAATTTTCGTATGAAGTTTTGAGTTTATAACCAGTCATTGTTTGTGCTAATAATTACACATGGATATATGTTTTATACAATTCTAACATGTTTGATTGGGTTTGGGAAGGCTTATTCCACAACATAAGAAACCTAACTGATGCAGTTGGAAAACTGTTCAGAATGAATATCTCTGTTTTGGTGGGTTTCTTTTTTTTCACTTGCAAGGATCTTAATGCGTATTAATCACATCTAGTTCAAAGTAGTATTGGGTACTTGCCACATATATATATATTTTATGAGCCAATCTTATTTTTAACTTTGCACATCGTATTTTTGACACATTATGTACTTATCACATGAAATGGTTTTCAATAGGATTGAATGCATCTTTTCTTCAATATTTTTCTTGAATTACCCTTGATTTATGCGAATATGAATTGAATTTGAACAATCATTAGTTTAGATGGTTAAAGAATAAATAAAGGTGGAGTATGAAAGGAAATGCACGAGCTCACATAATTTAGGGCAGTCTTCACTAAAGGATAGCTTGATGCACTTCTAAGTTCCTGTTGAACATTGCATCAGTTTCTCACGTTTACCCACATCTTAATTGTATAATGTGGAACTCATCAAGCCTATGACATCTCTAGTCAAGTTGTGAGAAACAAATGAAGTTTGTTGAACGAGTTACTATGGGATCTATGTAACGCAAGTATGCTGCCCTTTGGACAATTAATGATAATGGCATTTAGAACAATTTGCCTAAAGCTTATGTTTTTGCAGATTAGCCTAACAACTAATGGCTGAAAGCCATCACTCCTTACTTTGTATTATTCTTAAATATGTGTTGATAATTTAATCCTTTCCTTGCAGATACAACAAGTCCTTCGCCGTATGTTTCCTTTCGGTAGAGGACTTTGCCATGCATATTGGGCTTCAAATTTTTGGACATTTTATATTTATTTTAGATAAAGGACTTGCCTTTTTCCTTAACAAGCTTGGGTTTGCCATTCAGATACCAGCAGCTTCATTCACTGGTGGGCTAGTGGTGGATTCCTCACCTTTCGCTATACTACCTCAGGTAATTCTATAAGGCAAGCTTGACTAAGATGTTGATGCAGCGTAGGATTGTGGTGAACAAGAAAAACAGCAAGTAGAAGGGATAAATATTTCTAAGATTGTGAGACTATCACAAGAATCAAAGAAATCTTCTTAAAAACTATAGATTCTATCTATGGTTTAAGGAAAAACACAAAGAAACTCAACTTTGAGTAATTCTTATTAAACAAACTCAATAATAATCATAAATTGAATTGTTAAAGGCTATAAGCATATATTTATAGCCCAAGACTCCTAGTCCTAAGATAACAATGAAATAGAGTTAATTTAGAAGTCTATGAAAGATAAGATAGAATAAACGACTAACAAAGAAACCTAATCAAAGACTAAAAGATAAGATAAGATAAGCCTTGAATTCCAATCTAAATCAGATGTACATAATTGGGCAGTAATCAAACTGAACCTGATGCTGTAAATCTACCAAACTGATCAAAGATGGTTAAATGCATTGGCATTGGTTATTTGGTGTTTAGAAAAAAATTTCCTTGGCTCTACTGCCAGGTGTTACTTGTTCTAGTTTTTTGACAATAAAAGCTAGCCATAGGAGGGAAGGTCATTAATTAATTATTAACCGTCTCCATTTAGTGAGCTGGTTACTTTGTAAGAGATTATTGATTGAGGATTTGACCTTTTGTTCTTTCAGCATGGAGGTCGGTTGATGAAATTTGGTTTTGCTTTTTATCTAAATTAATTTCTAAATGTCAGTGAGACTTCATTTCTATATCTGAATGAATGAAATGGCAGATCACCCCCTTGACAACCTTTACAATGGTCCTGCTTGCCTTATCTCCTTGTCTTATTAAGGCTTGGAGAGCTCCCCGGCCAGGGATGATTACTAGATGGGTAGCCTATGCTTACACATGTGGTTTCTTATTTGGATGGCATGTTCATGTGAATTCGATACAAACCCAGTATGAAATTAACGAGTTAGGATTGAGAGATTTGACAAGTTTAATTAAATTGGTTGGGTTAAGGTTAACTTATATAGTCATATATATACACATGCATTGGTGGGACTGTTACTGATATATGTTAGAAATATTGTGGTTAAGAGTTAGCCGATATATGTTATTGATACCAGTGTTCCCTGGGTCTGCGATCGATCGCACTTGGAGTGCGATCGATCGCAAAATATTGAAAACCTACTAGTACTGCGATCGATCGCACTCCAAATACGATCGATCGCAAAATGTCAAAAATCTACTGGTACTGCGATCGATCGCACACGATCGTGTGCGATCGATCGCAAATTATTATTATTATTTTTTAATTTTTTAGGACCATTAGGGTTCATTTTGTGGACGCTAATGGTTAACTATTAGCGTCCACTTTGGTTTGGACGTTGATAGTTAATTTTTTAAAATTTTTTAGGACCATTAGGGTCCACAAAGTGGACCATAATGGTTAACTATCGGCGTCCACTTTGAGTGGATGCTAATAGTTGACTATAGCGTCGACTATGGCTTCCGTTTACATCACCTTTAGGGTCAAAGCATTGCGACTTTTAGAGTCGATAAAGTGGACGCTAAAAGTGATCATTAGGGTCAACTTTAAGTGGACGCTGATAGTTAATTTTTTTAAATTTTTTTAGGACCATTAGGGTCCACTTTGTGGACGCTAATGGTTAACTATCAGCGTCCACTTTCCTTTGGACGCTGATAGTTAATTTTTTTAAAATTTTTTAGGACCATTAGGGTCCACAAAAGTGGACGCTAATGGTTGACTATTAGCGTCGATTATGGCTTCCGTTTACATCACCTTTAGGGTTAAAACATTGCGACTTTTAGGGTCGATAAAGTGGACGCTAAAAGTGATCATTAGGGTCGACTTTAAGTAGATGCTGATAATCACACATTTGATCATTAGGGTCGGACTATTAGCGTCGACACCTTTAGGGTCCAAAAGTCAACACTATTGTCAACAGCGTCCACTTTTGAACTTTTAGGGTCGACTCGAAGTCGCCCCTAAAGACCTAAATTCTTGTAGTGATGGCGTTAGGCTGCCCACGCGCGCATGGTGCCCGGACGGTGAAACGATTGGTGGCGGATTGAAGCGGAAGGACCCAAGATCAATGGCAGAGACAGAATTTTAATTTAGGAGGTTAAAACATAAAGTTGAACAAAAATTAATTGATTTTTTTTTTTTTTTTTTTTATAAAAAATATAAGTAACAAAATAAATAAACAATTCAACAAAATTTAATTATCGGTTAAAACAGATAAATGTAACTTACACATTTTTTTGTCATGCCTAATGTTAGAATATCGAATATATAATATATTTTCCATATATCATAACATTTAATATGAATTTATTAAGTTGTTCTCGACTAATCTTTATATTTTAAAATCATTACATGATTTGTTCATTGTTAATAGTCTTGAATATATCATTCTCAATGTGGGTAATTAGACAATTCTTCCTTCATTAATCTCTCATTCGGTTACGTAAACAATTTTTAGCAATATTTATTGTTAAAAATGCTATTTCAATGGTAGATGTCACAATTTGCATAATCAATGACAATGTCACTAATAAATAAACTAATAAATATAGAATATCCTTTTTCATCTCTATCATCTTCTCAGCCAGCTTTCTAATCCCTTTGATTATTGTAAATTCTTTCATAGATATGCAAATGCAAAATAAGTATAATAATAATAATAATAAAGTTAAAGTTTCATCAAAAAATCAATCGATATTGAATATACATTGAATTTGTGATAATGTAAATTTTATATTTATTGGTGAAATTACGTTATTCATTTATTCTCTTGATCTTTGTTCTATCGATCATTTATAACTATGGGTGCGTTTGGGAGTGCGTTTTTTAAAAAATAATCTGCAATTTTAAACCAAATCCCAACTTTAGGGTGTTTGGGATTGCGATTTTAAAAACGCAAATTTTAAAATCGTAAAAAAATCTACGATTTCCATAAGTTGATTAGAGGGTGCTTATTTAAAAAAGTGTGAATTTAAAACAAAATCACGATTTCTATTAAAAAGATATTTGGCGCAATAGTTACTTTTTTTAGAATGGGAATGAAAAAAATACCAAGAATACCCACCTAAAATATATTAAAACCCTTATTTTTCTTTTTTTTTTCTTCATCCTTTCTGTCTCGCTCATCCTTATTGGTAATTTGGTCATGAAACCGCAATTATATGCTAATGTTATCCAAACACTTAATTGATAAAAAAAAGTACTTTTTAGTATGTTTTACCAAACGCCTGTGCGATTTTAAAAAGTAGCGATTTTAAAAACGCAATTTTTAAAATCGCACTTATTGAAATCGCACTCCCAAACGGGCCCTATATCTCACAAAGTAAAAACAAATTTTTGATTTCAACTCACGGGTGTAATTTTAACATGCATCAAATATGTTGTTTAAGGTTTTTCAAACTTTCTCAAATTGAAATAGAAACATTTTAAAGACACCATTTGTAACTACTGTGTATTGTCTTCTTCGTGGCTGACCTAGTTTCATCTCTGAAACAATTTGAAACAGTGAAACTAAAAGTCTGAGAGTCTGAGAATCGTTTTTCGCTTGCCGCCGCCAGTAATGTTGATGCCCATCTTGAGAGTAGTTGAGGGTGGGCATTCAGGGTATAAATAAATATACTACTGAGATTTAACGCATTCAATGACATTCCTATTTAAAATAGAAAAGATTTGAAAAAATGAGCGACAATGACTTGTTAAAATTTTGTTTTAACTATTTCATATAAGCAATACCTATTTTGTATAAGCAATCTTTATTTAATTTGTTTTAAAATTATGATTGTTGGACAAAGAATAAAAATAAATAAAAAATCAGAGAAGGAATATTTAAACGAAAAAGTTGAGATGAATATAAGCTAGCTAACATACTATGTTAGATGTAGCTGTTCTGAAAAAGTGAATAGTTAAAATAGATAAATGTGTTCTTTTAGTTAAATATTTTCTGAGGAGAATGTGAATACTAAGGGATGAGTTAAATCATTTTATTTATATTTTAATAATTATGTTGGAAGTTTAGTGCATAGATAATTCAAGCCTGTCAAATTAAAGGTCAATGCAGTGTATGATGCAATTATGTAAAATAAGTCTTAGTCATCCACAAGTGTTTCCAACCCTTTTTTGCTTTATATTTATATACTCCTTAGGATACGAGGTTGTACACTTGATATATATATATATATATATAACCCCTTGATCCTTGTGTCTTTTCTGCCTTAGCATCATTGATAAAGCTATAAATTTCTTGGAGGCATAGAGAGAAAGTCGAGTAATAAATCAATTAATTTGGAAAAGTCTTGATTCTTTGGGTGTGGCGTGCATTTTTGAATAGCTTATCTTATCCTTTTGTAATTACTTGGACCTATATGTAAGGAGGAGGTTGTTGGTACGTGTGATCCCAAGTAGATTTTGAGGGGGGCAACTTGTATTTTACACAAATAATTGTAGTTGTGGGACATCACACCATGTTTACAATTGGACAAATTTGAAGAGTCCAAACATTGCAATCCACATGAAAGTAATTGTTTGTCATTTACAATTTATGTACAAAATCACCAGCAGCTTTCATCTTATCTTTTTGTAATTACTTGGACCTATATGTAAGGAGGAGGTTGTTGGTACGTGTGATGCCAAGTAGATTTTGAGGGGGGCAACTTGTATTTTACACAAATAATTGTAGTTGTGGGACATCACACCATGTTTACAATTGGATAAATTTGAAGAGTCTAAACATTGCAATCCACATGAAAGTAATTGTTTGTCTTCTGCAATTTATGTACAAAATCACCAGCAGCTTTCAGGCTAAGATATATATTTGTTTTAAATTTTTTATTTTTATAGTCCACTTGTGGGTTTGGACTCAGATAATCAAACAAGTGGCTTGATAATAATTTCATTTTAGGAGAATCTTTCTCAGCTTGATTATGAAGTGAACCACCACATTGTGTTCTTGTTTCAAAATTAAGTGGTACATTCATTTTGATCCTTACATAATTCATTTTTGTCATTGAATTATTAATGTCCTCCACAAAGGATATATATATATGTAGAATGGGCATTCTATTCCATAAGAATAATTATTTCATTTCAGAAGTTTATTCCACATAATCAAAGATGCTCTTAGAACATATATATAGATATATATACCTTAAACGCTTCCAAAAAATCAGATATAAAAAAGCAGGGGTAAGGCTTAGTCCCCCCAAAATTTTAAAATTGCCCTTAAATTTTAAACATTTTGCAGTTATGTCCCCCACACTTCAATGTGTGGTTCCGTCCCTAATAAAAGGATTATTTCTGAATCATCTAAACTCTTCTACTAATCCGTAATTGTTTCCTTCTAACTACATTTTTTTTTTTTTTTCAATTTATTATTGTTGGGCAAACGTACAATAGGCTTAATTATATAATTTTAATTTACGACAGCGGTAACATTATGAAATTCAATTAGCAAGTAATTATTTCTTCTAACAACTTGTTAATTAAGGAACTCTGTGAATGTGGCATGACACCACGATTCTTTAATAATTAAGAAGAGGAAGAGAGGGGAAAAAAAAAAGTTTTTTTTTTTGAAAAATATGGAGCTTCCATTGATGAAATTTCACGAGCATAAAACTCTTACATCATTGAAGATACAGGTCTGAAAAATTATAGCCAAGAGCTATGTAGGTTACAAAGTCATAAAAATGACTTCAAGCTTCCGCTAACCCATGTATAATTACATTTAAAGAACAGATCTGTTTCGTGCAGATTAGATATAGGATATAGGTAGCCCAAATGCAAAAATAAAAATAAAAAACAACTAGAAATGAAAAATCCGGTCTTGAGAGTTAAGCCTGCACACCGATCTACTCTATCTTCAACCCAAAGGCCAAGGAAAACAAAAAAATAAAAACAAAAACCCCACAAGCAGCAGCGGACGATCACGACATGGTAGACATCTATTCGGAAGATACACCTTGGCCAAAGAAGACGATCAGATCTAAGGTTGAAGAGACTAATTAGTTTGGATCTAAATCTAGATCTACAAACTAGATCTAAAACAACTCGCAAAAAATGGAGACCAGAGGAGCTTACAAAAAGACACTGAGCACTGCTACCGTGAAAGGGGAGGAGGAAAGATCTAAATCTAGATTTCACTCCTCTTAAAATGCTTCTTGGTGTTGTCTAGAAGAAAAGAGAGAGGTCTTCTAGACCACGCAAATTCTTAGTACATCATTTAAGCTCAAAATTAGTAATTTAATAATATTTTACAATTAAATATAAAATGCAATAATTAGTATATCATAAGGTATGATAATGCTTGCTTAATTTTTTTTTTTTTTAAAAAAAGCACATTTAAGGAAAAAAAAAAGAAAAGGTTAATTTATTGTACATCCTTTTAAGTTTTATGTGATAATTAAGACATCTTTTCTTAATTAATTTCTCTTTGTTTTGAGTGTCAACTTAATTCATACACGTCACTTAAAGAAACCTTGTGCTTGCTGTGCATATGTCCTCGAGGCCTGACATTTTATATATATTATTGTTGTTGACATCAATCTCTTTTTATAGTTAACAGAACCGCTACCTGACTTGGGGTTTGTTTAGATGTGCGTTTGAGTAGTCTATAAGTGCGTTTAACACTCAAAAAGTCCGTTTAAAGATAAAAAAAAAAAAATCTGTTTTATAAAACAAATGAAAAGTACTTTTAAGGGTCGAAAAGCTCTTGAACATTTAGACTCGAGGTCGAAAGTTCGGTCATAGAGCATGGAATGTTCAATCATAATGCTAAGGTCCATACGAGGCTCCTATTTTCAAATCAACACATAGAAAATCTTATCCTAGGACTTTAATAAGTTCACACTAAGATTAACATCGAATGTTCGGTGAGCCCCTATTGAATATTCGGACAGAGGCAAAAATAAGGTATTTGATTTGTTTTCTTAAAATAACAAGGGTCATTACAACAATTGCAAGTAGTTGTTGTTTTATAAAAATGTTTAAGAAAAATATTTGTTTATCCTTAATGACCGGGATTGGGTTTTAAATTTTTGGGGCATCACAATTTATCAGGCTTTTTTTTTTGTTTTCCCCTATTTATACTCTTTAGGATATGATATTTTACGTGTGACATACACCCCTCGATCCTTGTATCTTCTATGGCTTAGCATCATTGATAAAGATAAATTATTGGAGTCATCGAGAGAAAGTCGACTAATAAACCAATTACTTTTGAAAAGTCCTTGCTTCTTTGTGTGTGGAATAACTTTCCTGTCTTGGCTTGTTTGGCGCTTATTATTGTAACTAAAAGAGATGCAAATTGTATTTTGCATATTATACTAAATTTAATATTCAAATATTTTATTTATTTTCAACGACCCATTTTGGTCATTTTATTTTTTCCTTTTTCCTTGTCCCACCCTTCCACAAAGTCCACACGGTAACCAGCATAAAATCACGTGGGTGAGAAAAAAGCATGGACCTTAGGGACGGCCAAAAACCCAGATTCAGAAAAGTTTCCGGCTTGAAGTTCCTCTGGTTCCTCCTTTGGTTGGAGTTTCTTCAGTTTTCACATTCACAGGTGAAGGATGGATAGAAGGCATGTTGAAGAAGAGAAAATGATTGCAGAACTCTATGAAGCCTCACGGAATGGGTGTGTAAGCACCTTGACCACTTTGATCCAAAGGGATGCCGGCATTCTTGATAGAGTTTCACTCACATCCTTTAGTGAGACCCCCTTACACTTAGCTGCTTTGCATGGCCATCATGAAATTAGTAGACTTGTTCTCAGCAAGAAACCTACACTTGCAAAAGAGGTGGAGTCAAACTAACAGCCCCCCAAACTAACAGCTTATGAAATAATATAGTTTAGGGAAAAATATAACAAGCCTCAAAAACTAACAACCGTTTGCGATAGAGCCCCACAATGTTCAAAATGTATTAAAATAGCTAATCAAACTACCAAAATGTATCCGAAAGGCCATTTATTTTTTTATATTCCTATAATACCCCTATACTTTTAACAAATAAAATAATTGAAAAGAAAAACAAACAATTAAAAAAAAAACTAACAGCTTATGAAATAATATAGTTTAGGGAAAAATATAACAAGCCTCCCAAACTAACAACCGTTTGCGATAGAGCCCCACAATGTTCAAAATGTATTAAAATAGCCAATCAAACTACCAAAATGTATCCGAAAGGCCATTTATTTTTTTATATTCCTATAATACCCCTATACTTTTAACAAATAAAATAATTGAAAAGAAAAACAAACAATTAAAAAAAAAAAAAAAAAAACTAATGGGCGAATAGATATAAAAAAAAAAAAAAATTGGAATAAATAAATAATTAGTTACTGTAGTTGTTATAAATTACAAATTGTTTCATGTCGTATGAAACTAAAATCAAAGGTTCTTGAGATATTCCAAAAAAAAAAAAAAAAAAATTTAGTCCCTAGAGTCAAATTCCGTTAAAAAATTGTTTTTATTCACCCATTGTTTTTTTGTTTTTTTTTTTTTGTATTTTTTTAAAATTGTTTTGTTTCTTTTTTTTTACAATTATTTTATTATTTTATTTGTTAAAAGTATAGGGGCATTATAGGAATATAAAAAAATAAATGGCATTTTTGATATATTTTGGTAGTTTGATGGGCTACTTTAGTACCTTTTGAACATTGTGGGGTTCTATCGCAAACGACTGTTAATTTGTGGAGCTTTTTTATATTTTTCCCTATAGTTTATAAGTATGGTTAACCTATGTAAATTCCTCTAAAACTCTTCTACTAATAATCCCTAACTCTTTCCTCTTAACTAAATGAATTTTGAATATATTATTGTTATGCAAAGGTAGAATAATTAAGCTTAATCTATAGTTTTAAGAGGAATGTTACGTCATGGTATTAGATATTGTTTTATGCTTTTTTTTTGTTTTTGTTTTTGTTTTTTTTTTTTTTTTTTTTGAGGACCAATGGGTTAAGTTATTTTTCTGCTTTTTTAGAAAATAATATTCATGTATAACCAAGAGAACACCAAGAAAAACTTTTCTCTAATTTTAATATACAATTTTTGCTTCATATATATAGCCATGTATATGTCATTCTCCTAATTACAACTTGTTGAAGGACCTGTGCTGTGTGAATGCATGACCACGTTTCTATGATAATTAAGAAGGGGAAGAAAGAAATAAGACGTCAATTTCTTGCCCTTTTCATTCTTTTTTTTTTTTTTTTTACATGTCCATACAAGGAAAGGGAGATGGGGGATTTAAACTAGTGACTTCTGCTACATGAGGCGTGATCCATTGCCGATTGAGCTACTCCTTGGGACTTCTGTTTGTTTTCATTGTCAAGTTTAATTGATACGTGTCTCTTAATATCTCCCGGAGGCCTGACTTTTCTTTTTCTTTTTTCCTCTTTCTTTTTCATTTGTGATGAAAAATAAGTATAAAAATTATTATGATTATTTTATATAATTTATTGTTGAAGTTACCTTTCATCTAAATCTCCATGGCTTTTTAGGAAGCTTGTTTAGATGTTTCTTAGGAGTATTCGTACTCCTGATAGTTATATCCATGTATACGTTATGCATCTCTCTTTTCCCTTAATGATCTCATTCCTGGTTTTTGAGATCTGCCCGGTTGGGATTTTTAGTAAGCTTGTATTTTTTTTTCTTTTTTTGGTTATCTCTGTAATCACTTTGTTTGAATGAAGGAAGGCTTGTTAAGAAAGAAAAAAAATAAAAAAAGGCCAATTGGCCCTAGAAATCAAAAGGCTCCCAAGCCGTTCAAAAGCCTGTTTTAACTAAAAGCTCTATGGTCCCACGTCCGCAGTAGTTGTAATAAGACTTTTGAAAAGCTTTGGCCAACCCACAACTGCATATATACATATATTGCACCCATGCATTGCATTGTGGTAACCGGCCTTTCTCAGTATTTTAGATGCATAACGTACTGGAGTTTGATTCAAAATGCATTCTGTATGATGATTATGCCGTGGAAATTAACCCAAATTTTGTTACTTATTTTTTGATTTTGTATATTGAAAGAGAAATTACAGTGCTATTTAGTACATATTTAATCATAGATGATTTGCGGGATCTAAAAATCGGCAAGTTCCATTTTGATAGGGTTTTCAGCTTAAAATAGAAATACATTTTATGAAATAATTGTTTTGTGTCTTTTTTTTTTTTTGTTAACACTGAATTTATACTAAGTTTATTTTTATATATTAATTTAATTTATAATCTTAATATATTTCTCATTTATATTTTAACCTCTATATTAATATATTTCTCATTTATGCTTGCCCCCGCCCATCAAAGTTTATGTTCCGTCCCTGAGTCCTAGTTGGACCAGATTGGACAAGAACTCTCCCCGGGATGGGTCATTAGCAATACTCTTCCAAATGCCCGACTAATCAATTCAACTGACCCACGTTTGTACAGTTGCTGAGGAAATATTCCACACGCTAAGGAGCAAGTGGGATGTTGAGATTCCAAGAAAAAATTTGAGCAGGTGCCGCCTGGCCTTAATTGGAATATTCAACGAAAGGAATATTAAAATTTTTTCTCTAATTTTAATATACAATTTTTGCTTCATATATATATATATATATAGCCATGTATATGTCATTCTCCTAATTACAACTTGTTGAAGGACCTGTGCTGTGTGAATGCATGACCATGTTTCTATGATAATTAAGAAGGTGAAGAAAGAAATAAGACGTCAATTTCTTGTCCTTTTCATTCTCTTTGTTTTCATTGTCAAGTTTAATTGATACGCGTCTCTTAAAGAAACCTTGCGCTTGCTGTCCATGTCTCCCGGAGGCCTGACTTTTCTTTTCTTTTTCCTCTTTCTTTTTCATTTGTGATGAAAAATAAGTATAAAAATTATTTTGATTATTTTATATAATTTATTGTTGAAGTTTCTTCTCTTTTACCGATTTGTCTTCTTCAAGACTCTGCCATTGACTTGGCCATCTAATAATATTATAATTTTCAGTTGAAGTTTCTTCTCTTTTACCGATTTGTTTTCTTCAAGACTCTGCCATTGACTTGGCCATCTAATAATATTATAATTTTCAGTTGAAGTTTCTTCTCTTTTTCCAATTTTTTGTGTGAAGTTTATTATAAAAGGTAATCTCGTTATAGTAGTTAACATGCAAAGCACCAAGCTGTAGTAAGTTTATAATTTCTTGCTGAGCTTCTTCAACCGTCACATTCACGAGTGAAGGCTTGAACTCTTTCTAATGGATATATAGAAGGCAAGATGAAGAAGAGAATATGGTTGCTGTTTATGAAGCCTCACTGAATGGGTGTGTAATCACCCTGAACAGATTGAGGACTTCTAGACTACTGCAAATTCTTAGTACATCATTTAAGCTCAAAATTAGTAATTTAATAATATTTTACAATTAAATATAAAATGCAATAATTAGTATATCATAAGGTATGATAATGCGTGCTTAATTTTTTTTATTTTTAAAAAGCACATTTAAAAAGAAAAAAAAAACGTTAATTTTATTGTACTTCCTTTTAAGTTTTCTTTGATAATTAAGACATCTTTTCTTAATTAATTTCTCTTTGTTTTGAGTGTCAACTTAATTCATACATGTCACTTAAAAAAACCTCGCGCTTGCTATGCATATGTCCCGGAGGCCTGACATTTTATATATATTATTTTTGTTGACATCGATCTCTTTTTATAGTCAACAGAACCGTTACCCGACTTAGGGCTTGTTTGGATGTGCGTTTGAGTTATCTAAAAGTACATTTAACACTCAAAAAGTCCGTTTGAAGAAAAAAAAAAATTATGTTTTGTAAAACAAATGAAAAGTGCTTTTAAGGGTCGAAAAACCCTCGAACATTCGGACTCGAGGTCGAAAGTTTGGTCAGAGAGCATGGAATGTTCAGTGAGAATGCTAAGGTCCATACAAGGCTCCTATTTTCAAATCAACACATAGAAAATCTTATCCTAGGACTTTAATAAGTTCGCACTAAGATTAACATCGAACGTTCGGTGGTCCCTACTGAATATTCGGTCAAAGGCAAAAATAAGGTTTTTGGTTTGTTTTCTTAAAATAACAAGGGTCATTACAACAATTGCAAGTAATTGTTGTTTTATAAAAATGTTTAAGAAAAATATTTGTTTATTCTTAATGACCGGGATTGGGTTTTAAATTTTTGGGGCATCACAATTTATCAGGCTTTTTTATTTTTTCTCCAATTTATATACTCTTTAGGATATGATATTTTACGTGTGACATACACCTCTTGATCCTTGTATCTTTTATGGCTTAGCATCAATGATAAAGATAAATTTATTGGAGTCATCTAGAGAAAGTCGACTAATAAACCAATTACTTTTGAAAGTCCTTGCTTCTTTGTGTTGTGTGTGGAATAACTTTCCTGTCTTGGCTTGTTTGGCGTTTATTTTTGTAACTAAAAGAGATGCAAATTGTATTTGCGTACACCTTATACTAAATTTAATATTCAAATATTTTATTTATTTTCAACGACCCATTTTGGTCATTTTATTTTAACCTTTTTCCTTGTCCCACTCTTCCACAAAGTCCACACGGTAACCAGCATAAAATCTCGTGGGTGAGAAAAAAACATGGACCTGAGGGACGGCCAAAAACCCAGATTCAGAAAAGTTTCCGACTTGAAGTTCCTCTGGGTCCTCCTTTGGTTGGAGTTTCTTCAGTTTTCACATTCACAGGTGAAGGATGGAGAGAAGGCTTGTTGCAGAAGAGAAAATGATTGCAGAACTCTATGAAGCCTCACGGAATGGGTGTGTAAGCCCCTTGACCACTTTGATCCAAAGGGATGAGCGCATTCTTGATAGAGTTTCACTCACATCCTTTAGTGAGACCCCCTTACATTTAGCTGCTTTGCATGGCCATCTTGAAATTAGTAGACTTATTCTTAGCAAGAAACCTACACTTGCAAAAGAGGTGGACTCGCTAGGACGAACCCCGCTTCACTTGGCTTCTGCCGAGGGTCACACCGAGATAGTAAAAGCATTGTTGCAAGCTAATACAACTGTTTGCTTAGCTTTTGATCAGCATGAGAGAATTCCTCTCCACTTTGCTGTAATGAGAGGACGAATAGAGATTATAGAAGAGTTAATTAGAGCTCAACCAGAGTCCATAAGGAAGAATCTCAATGGTGAGAGTGTATTGCACTTGTGTGTTCAATATAATCACCAGGATGCTCTAGAACGGCTAGTGAAGTCGGCTGACTGCGATGAACTCCTCAATTCCAAAGACCATGATGGCAACTCCATATTGCATTTAGCTGTGATGCTGAAGCAAATGAAGGTGCGTTAAAAATATCTGTTACTACTCTCTTTTAATAGATATTTCTTTCTAGTGATATATAAAGTAGAACAATGTCTCGTCAATGAATTTATATGAGATCAACTTCTCTTTTTTCCTTCCTTTTTTCGCGAGCTTGTTTTGTATTCATAAAGTAGGACTAAAATTGTACATTGGTAGAAGATATATTCGTTTCTTAAGGAAAAAAAGAAGAAGGAAGAATCTCAATGTTGTCATACATGCCCACAAAAAATAGAAAAATCCTCTTTTCATGTGGTTCTTCTAAAGATCATGCAAAGAGATACGTAATAAATAACCCAAGAAATATCATTCAATGTCGTTGAATTAAATTTATTTGGGTTTCTTTTTGTTGAAGTGCATTTTAGAGTTTCCGGTAGCTATTGGTCAATAGAATGCTCTGTTTGCGCAGGCCATAAAATATCTTCTTTCAATACCTGCAATTAAAAGAGAGGCTAATGCCACAAACAAGCTTGGCTACACAGCTTCAGATGTCTTAGAGGCCTGTGATGTCTGTTCAAGAGATTTTAAATGTTTTGAAATCCAAAAAATTCTAAACGAAGCTGGCGTGAGAAGATCAAAGGGTCTAAATTCTTCCCTACCACCGACACCGAGTAGTACTAGTGTTGATGGAGCACAACAATCTCAATCAGGGTTTAAGAGATGGTGGGGGTGTGTTCTTTCGTCATTAGGTAAACGCTTGAAGCGCCAGGGAAATTGGATGGAGGAAACACGTGGCATATTGATGCTAGTGGCTACTGTGATGGCAACCATGGCTTTTCAAGCTGTGATCAGCCCACCAGGTGGCGTTTGGCAACAAAATATATTCAACTCCACGGAGGGTTTCACCTGTAGCAACCAAACTCTATGTGAAGCCGGCAAAGCAGTTTTATCTTATTCTGATCGAAATGATGAATACAAGTTCTTCTTATATTTCAATAGCACCTCGTTCTTTGCATCTTTGGGCGTCATACTTTTGGGTATTACTGGATTTCCTATTACGAGCAAGTTTTTGATATGGCTTTTGACATCAGCCATGCTTACCTCAGTCGCGTCCATTGCACTTACCTATACAGCGGCAGTGACTCTTGTAACCTCAGAAGCGCTTATTGAAAGATTTGCTTGGTGGGGCTCGATAGTAGTATTAGTTTGGTACGGATTGGTTGTGATTGCTGTTTTGATTCACATAATTCGCCTATTGCATTGGATGGTGAAGAAGTTGATTCACATAATTCGCCTACTCTATTGGATGGTGAAGAAGTTGATTCACATAATTCTCCAACTGATCCGTTCGATGTCGACAAGAAGTGCAACAGAAGACCGAGCTAATGTCTAAGAGGAAAAATGTCATTATCAGAATTTCTGTTTATAAGAAAGAAGTTGCTAGTGATAGGAATAGGGTAATCTCGTTGTAATATGTATGTTTAGATTTAGTGCTAAGTTCATGATTAGTCATTGTGAGGTAGTTTAACTTGGAATATGAACAGAATTGAAGGAAAAATGATAGGCCTTGTTATCTTTTGCTATTGTGTTCTATTTTAGATTATTATGTTAAAGAAATTTGGCACGCTTTTTTTGGTTGACTTTTGCCTTAAATTTGGTTATTGTTTGATGTTTTGGGGAGAAGTTATGGTAAATGACATCCCATGTCCTCTTTGTGTCATCTCTAAATCCATGTGGCTTTCAAAATTACTATGAAGTTTTGATTCAATGGTAATTTTAAAAGACACATGAATTTGCGAGGATACAAGGAAGACCAACATCTTCCTTTTAACATTAGTCTTTGTGGAGACATTTTTGGTCTTTTATGCATTTAGAGTTGGTAATCTAGTTTTGTTGAATGTGGATTAGGAATAGTTGGCGATGCATTATTTGGCTCTATTTAATTTATACATTGAATGCAATATTGTTATGGTATTGGGAATGAGATATTGATGAATTAGAAGCTCATCATTGGCCTCAATCTTCTATCGTGCCACACACTACAAGAAAGTTACTCATTAGGGGCGACTTATTAGGGGCGACTAAAAAGTCGCCCCTAATACTCAACTATTAGGGGCGACTTTCTAATAGTTCCGTATTAGCGTCCACCTCGAAGTGGACGCTAATAATGGGTCAAAAATTTGACTATTAGCGTCCACTTTACAGTGGACGCTAATAAGTCGACCCTAATATACGCGCGGGAATTATCCTAGGGGCGGGAAAAATTTAAGCGGCGGAAAAAAAACTTTTAGGGTCGACAATAGTCGACCCTAATACTTAACCAATAGCGTCTACTTAAGTGGACACTAAAAGATGAAAAAAAAATAAAAAAAAGAAAAAAAAAATCAAATAAAAGCTCAATAGGGTCGACTTTGATCATCGACTCTAATAGTTAGTTATTTGTCGACCCTAAAGAGTGCGTAGAAGAATTAAAAATAAAATAAAAAAATAAATTTGATTACCAATAGCGTCCACTTTTAGTGGACGCTATTGACATATTATTAGGGTCGACTTTGAGAGTTGACCCTAATAGTTTGGCATTAGGGTCGACAAAGTCGACCCTAAAGAGTGCGTAGAAAAATTAAAAAAAATAAAATAAAATAAATTTGTTGACCAATAGCGTCCACTAAGAGTGGACGCTATTGACATATTATTAGGGTCGACTCTTAATAGTTAGGTATTAGGGTCCACTTTGTCGACCCTAAAGAGCGCGTAGAATAATTAAAAAAAATTAAAAAAATAAATTTGATGACCAATAGCATCCACTAAGAGTGGACGCTATTGACATATTATTAGGGTCGACTCTGAGAGTCACCCTAATAGTTAGGTATTAGGGTCCACTTTGTCGACCCTAAAGAGCGCGTAGAATAATTAAAAAAAATTTTAAAAATAAATTTGATGACCAATAGCGTCCACTAAGAGTGGACGCTATTGATATATTATTAGGGTCGACTCTGAGAGTCGACCCTAATAGTTAGGTATGTCGACCCTAATGAGCGCGTAGAATAATTAAAAAAAATAAATTTGATGACCAATAGCGTCCACTCTTAGTGGACGCTATTGACATATTATTAGGGTCGACTCTGAAAGTCGCCCTAATAGTTAGGTATTAGGGTCCACTTTGTCGACCCTAAAGAGTGCGTAGAATAATTAAAAAAAATTAAAAAAATAAATTTGATGACCAATAGCGTCCACTAAGAGTGGACGCTATTGACATATTATTAGGGTCGACTTTATCGACCCTAAAGAGTAGGTAGTAAATCAAAAAAAAAGTAAAAAATTAAAATTGATGACCAATAGCGTCCACTGTAAGTGGACGCTGAAGAGGAATTATTAGGGTCGACTTTAAAAGTCAACCAAATGCTTATGTATTAGGGTCGACAAAGTCGCCCCTAAAGAGTAGGTAGATAAGTTAAAAAAAAATAAAAAATCTGTTATTGCAATCGATCGCACCCAAGGTGCGATCGATCGCAGTAGCAGAATGTTGAAATCCAATATTCGATTATTGCGATCGATCGCACCATGGGTGCGACCGATCGCAATAACAGAAAGTTGGATTTCAACATTCTGTTACTGCGATCGATCGCAATAACAGAAAGGCTCAAATATATATATATATATATATTTTATTGCTACCCAATAACGTCTACTAAAATTGTGTATATATCACTGCATTATTTAAAATTTTTAAATAAAGTGACACAATATGCACCGTCGATTCCATCCTCCTAAAGAAAGATTTTAATTTGTATATTTTTGCCATTTGGTTAGTAGTTACATTTGGACTAATTTGAAGAGTTAATTCCCATTTCATAATTCATATTAAATTTTACAGATCTAATAGTGTATATATATTATATGATGAATATATTGATACCTTATGAAAAGATTTTACACTGTTAAATATAACAAAATAAAATCTAAACCATAAAATAATTCATCTCAGTTTTAAGTGAAAATATATTGATACCTTCCAATTCAAAAACCGGCCATGTGCAAATACGGGGTCATTCCCATAAGAAAACACAAAAGCAAGTCAAAAGAAACAAAACTAAAGACAAATAAAAAGATTAACTTAAAACATACTAAACAAAATAAAAAGGGTAAACTATGGGGTGCCTCCCATGAGTGCTAAGTTTAATGTCTTCAGCCAGACGGTAGTCCCTGCTTACTGTTATCCAGAAGATGATGCTCCTGCAGATGGTGGTGGCAACCGGTTGACAATGGACTGCATCAATTCTTCTAAGGCGCCAAGGCGTTTGTCCACCAATTCGTTATTTTTTTGAGCCTCCTTTCTTTGGCCAGCCAACTCTCTCCGAAGGCCCGCTATTTCTTCATTAAGTGAGCGGTTTCGTGCTTCACGAAAAATTCTCGGGGCCTCCTCCTCAGTTGTCTCTGAATCAACTATAGGTTCATCTTCGGCCATTGGCTCGGCCTCATACTCTTCACGCATTCTTTGGTCTTTGGAGCTACAGGGCATGTGGGAGAGGCTCTTGTTCCATTGGCGAATGCCAAATATGGGAGTAGTAGTGACTGGTTCATTAGCTGCGGTACCCTTGACGCCTTTCTTCCGGAGGATGTAGGAGATTAAGTATGGGAAAGGCAACCCCCATGAATGTGTGGACCCCGCTCCTCCAACGTGCACCCCATTCCAAAATTTGTAAATTTGCCTCCAAATTATGTCGGGAATGGAGTACCAAGCACCTTTATGGAAGGCGTAGAGTGCTTGAAGAAATTGATCCCGCCTCTGAGTTTTGTGCCCCAAGGGAAAAGCATTACAGTGTAATATGGAGTCCACAAACCAAAGCCGTTGAGGTAGCTTGGATCGGCTGGCGGCATTATGGTGGGCATCGGCATATATCCCTTCGCACATGTCGTCAATAATTTCCGCCACGTAGAAGCTGTCCAGTTGGTCAGCAAGTTGTGCGGCTTCTGGAGGTTGCTCATCATTGCATTGAAGGGAAGCAGCAATGTCGTCCCGTGTTATGTCAATAGTTTTGCCTTGCACTTTCGAAGAGAGGGCAGCCAGCTTCCTGCAGTCATGAGACAGGTGGGCATAAAACTCGATCACCAATTTTCTGTAAGCAGTGGGGGTGACTGGCTTGAAAAGCTTCTTGAGCCCCCCGTTGCTTGAACTCGGCGACCGCCCATTGAGTCCCCTCAAGATTTTCAAAGTCTTCGCGAATGGCGAAAGTGGTCTCAAATAGCAGCTCCCGTTCCTCAAAAGTGGGTGGGGGAGAAATGGCTCGGGTATCAGACCCTCGGGAGGATGAAGCTCGAGTTCTTGGCATGATGAGCTTGATTGGGGACTTTTGTCGAACACTTGGTGTGCACTAGAGATAGGCAAAATTGCAAAACAACGCAACTCCGCTCAAAACCCCCTGCAAAAACATCCAAATCCAACCACAACAAAGCAATGTGGGTGGATGAACACCCACAATTGCAGAAATATGAGAAAAAAAAAATTTCGAAAGTGCTCGTGGTTGGGGTGTTGATGGGAATGGGGAATGGGGTGTAAAGTAGAGGTGGTGAAAAGTACTTGGTATGGTTGTCGGAGAAGAGAACCGTGTGGTGGTTGTGTGGTAGAAGTGATTAAAAATGGTGGACGAGTGGTTGTGCCAGAGGTGCTTGGGTGCTTGGAGAGGTGTACAGCGCAGGGGGAAGAAAATTTTGTGGGGTAGGGGAAAGTGACCTAAAATAGGTCACGTGGTGTGCTGTCAGTGCGATCGATCGTACACATGGTGCGATCGATCGCATTCGCCAAGGATGGCGTGGTGATTACAGTTATGCGATCGATCGCACCCAAGGTGCGATCGATCGCATATAATCACTATACATATATATATATATATATATATATATATATATATATATATATATATATATATATATATATATATATATATTATGCAATTATTATTTTTTTAATTTTTATTGCATAATGTACAATAACTTCGATCGATCGCAACCTAGTGCATTCATTCGATCGATCGTGATAAGATCAAATAATCGAACAAAATTCAAACAAATTAAGTGTTCGATCGAACATTGAATTGAACTCTAAGCATTTTATATTATATTAGTGCATTACTTAAATTGATCAGGAAACAATCAATAAAACTTGACATGATTGAAGGTTCAATCAAACATCTAATAAAATCAATTCCGATCGATACTATTACATATTATTTTGATTGATCGAGATAGGATCAATCGTTCGAGCAAACATCCGATCGATTATAATGAATTAGTTCGATTGATCGTGATATGATTAAATGATCGATAAAACATTCGATCGATCCTAATGAATTAGTTCGATTGATCGTGATATGATTAAATGATCGATCAAACATCCGATCGATCCTAATGAATTAGTTCGATTGATTGTGATATGATTAAATGATCGATCAAACATCTGATCGATCCTAATGAATTAGTTCGATTGATTGCGATAGGATCAATCGTTCGATCAAACATCCGATCGATCATAATGAATTAGTTCGATTGATCATGATATGATTAAATGATCGATCAAACATCCGATCGATCATAATGAATTAGTTCGATTGATCGTGATAGAATCAAATGTCCGATCGATCCTACTGAATTAGTTCGATTGACTGTGGTATGATCAATTGATAAATCAAACTGGATACAATTGAAGATTCAATCGAACATTCGATTGAACTGTTAGCTTTTTATATTTTCTTAGTGCCTTAGTTATATTGATCTTATATTCCCTTTGGATTTTGTATTATTTTATAATTAATTATACAATAAATATCAACTTAATGATCTTTATCTTAAAAATTTATTAAACGAAAATTTTTAGTTAATATTATAATAATAAAAACATATTATAAGAGACAAATTTAAAATAAATAAATAAATAAAATAAAAATTAAAAAATTGGAAGTATATTTTTTGTTTGGAAAAAATATAAAAAAGCCACCAAAAGTACCAGTCGTTTGCAATATAACCCTCAAATGTTCAAAAGATACTAAAGTAGCCTCTCGAACTACCAAATTGTATAAAAATGTTACTTATTTTTAATATTCCTAGAATACCCCTATTATTTTAACAAATAAATAATAAAATAATTGAAAAAAAAAACGAAACAATTTTTAAAAAAATACAAGAAAACCAATGGGTGAATAAAAACAAAAAAAAGAAAATGTTTTTTGGAATAAATAATAAATAATTAATCACTGTAGTTTACTTAAATTACAAATTGCTTCATATCGTATTAAAGTAAAATTAAAGGTACAAAATTTGACTTCAGGGAATAAATTGTTTATTTTTTAAAAAATATCTAAAGAACCGTACATTTGATTTTACTTTGTTAAAGGAATAGGGGTATTATAAAAATATAACAAAATAAGTAGACTTTTTGATACAATTTGGTAGTTTGACAGGCTACTTTAGTCCGTTATGAACATTGAAGGACTATATTACAAACGGCTCGTAGTTTGGAGGATTTTTATTTATATTTTTCTCTTTTATTTTTTTTTTTGTAAATAAAATACCCCAAATATTTAGCTGCACAAAAAAGTTTACCAATAGCTAGCTAGAGGGCGGTAAACTGGCGGGGGTTCTAAAATTTTTGGAACAAAATTTTCACCAACTCCCACACCTCCCGCCAATCGTCTCTCACTCTCACTCTCACTCTGTCTCTCACTCTCACTCTCTCACTCTCTTGAGCTCACTCTCACTCTCTCCCTCCCTCTCTCTCGAGCTCTCTCTCTCTCTCACTCACTCCACGCAAGTTTCTCTCTCTCTGGCAGCTGTTTCCGGCGCACCTCTCTCACTGCCAGCTCTCACTCCGGCGAAGTTAACGCTCTCTTGTATCTCTCTCAGGTATGAGTTTTTCCTAAACCCTTGCAAACCTTAAATGCCTCTCAATCACTCAAATAGTATCCATGAATTGTGATTTGAAGAAATTAAGTATTTGGGTACTTCCTCTCTTCTTCTCTTTCTAGTTTTTCCCATATCGAACTGATTGGTTTCATTCAAAAACTGCTGTGGACCCCTAAATTTGGCTAAATGAGTGATTAGTGGGAGGAAATATGAGAGAGCTTTTAATGGGAGCCAGGAATTTAAGACTTGTATTTCATTATAATTCCAAAAAAAACTTTGACATTTGAGTAAGCCAAAATTAAGCCAAAAGGAAAAGTAAGCCAAAATTATCATGACATTTGAGTTAGATAGAGAAGGTCCGGTATGGGGAAGAAGAGAACAGAACATATTTCATCTCGAGAGATGTTTTATGTGTTAATGTTTTATAACTGTATATAAAATGTATAGGGATTTTTAGGTGGGTGGTTAAATTAGCTATTTGTCCGGTTGCATGGGTTATAGGTAGATTTTTAGCCTCTAACTCTGGGTGAATAGATATCATATCTATTAGATGCACATGCACAAATAGATAGTGAAATATGGGATTTTAATGGGAGCCAGGAAATGTTTCTCATGTGTTACTTTAATTTGTTTTTTGGGCTCTCCATTTTTTCTGTTGATTATTTTTGTATGATTCAATAGAATAGCTTATAGTGAGAAAGTTTTTCCAATTCAGTTGATTAACCTGACATCCGATCTTAGAATATTTGATTTTTGCTCTTCCAATTCGATCAGTTGATTAAACGAATAATATAAAATCTGAATTCTCCTGTTTCTTCAAGATTTTACTCTTTCAAGATTTCATTCTAAATTTACTTTCTTAGTTTGCTATTGAGGCAATTCTTTAAGTCCATTTACAAATGTTTCTCTTGCTGTATCGAAGACATGGAAAGGAAATATATGATAATTTCCAAGGATTAGGTTTTGGAGTTTGGATCTTAATATAAATGTGGAAGTGTTTGTTTCTCTTTTGTTATTAAATAATGGATTAAAACATCAATTTCTAAAACTTACTCAACTGCTCAACTGATTTTTTTGTCAAATGCTACGGTGTCATCACCAACCAACAAACTAAGGCAACTTGAGGTTTCATTTGAAAATGCAATTACATACAAAAATCACCAAATTTACATGTCTTTTTTCAATTAAAAATGCTATTAGTTCTCATGGTATTCTCATTATCCTAAGTAGATATTGTTTTCTAAAAAAATATAAATACGAAAGACAATTTTCTGACGGCCAGCTAAGCTCTGGGTCGCACATGATGCATCTCATTCCAAATGTCTGTCATTTGGAACTATTAATGAGAAGTTGAAAATGCTTTAAAACCTTCTTCCTTTTTTTTTTTTTCCTAATTCGATGGTTGTTGCACGTATATATGCTTATGAATAACATATATTTGGTCCCTAGACAAGCCTGACATGTATTTTAACTTCATTAAAAACATTCTCTAAAATATCATATGGATTCTTAATCATAGGATAAATAATGCACTCTAGTACAACAACAAAATTATAGAAAGAAGGTATATATATATATATATATAAAAGATCCCACCAAAGCATTTGATTTACAACATCTTAATTAATGCCACACCAATTCAAAATACACCAAAACAATAACAAAAAAGGGAAGAAGAATATTACACTGAAAAATAAGATTAAAAGTAGAAAAACACAAGTATAATAATACATACATTGCTTTAAATAATAATTCTTAATATAATAATTCTCAGACTTGCAAACCAAAGAAAAATAGGCACAATTTGGGTGTGCTAGGGGCAAGAATGGGTAAAGAAATATTGTGAAACTAATTCATTTGAGAAACAAGAGGCACAAGCTCAATGAATTTTTTTATGGCATTGAACGCCTATCTGCGATCGATCGCATCAGGCCTGCGATCGATCGCAGAGTACTCTGATTCTCAGTTTGAGCTTCTGATCCTGCGAGCGATCGCAGTTTGCTCTGATTCTCACATTGAGTTTCTGGTACTGCGATCGATCGCAGTTTGTTCTGATTCCCACCTTGAGCTTCTGGTACTGCGATCGATCCTGCGATCGATCGCACGTGACCTGCGCTCGATCCCCTAAGGACAAGCTTTAACATATATAAACACATATAATCTTTTGTGGTTCCATTAAACCTCTCTTCTTTTCTTGTTGTTGTATTAAACCTTGCTTCTTCTCTTATTATTACTTTTAGATTAGTATTAAGTCTTATTCTTAGATTATTATTATGTTATTAATTTTCTACTTCACATCTACTTCTGTTATCAAAGTTGGTATGGATTATGATTGTATTGTCTTTTCTATTTAAGTTCAATAAGGAAGCAGCACAGTAAACTTGAAACAAGACAACATTCTATAATAAATATCAAACCTAACAACAATACTAAAAAAATGTAAAACTGTCATTGAGCTAAACTAGTAAATAAATTACAAATAGAAATTTGTTCTAAACTAGTAACCCACTTCTAGAATATTTTGTTAGGTAACATCGCATTGAGCTAGCATCATTTCGTGTATATTTGTTCTAAACTAGTAACCCACTTTTAGAATTCTCTCATTACCCATGCTCCTTTTAAACTTTCCCTCCCTTAATACTTGAGAACAGACCTCCCATTTAATTCTATTAATTCTTAAGAATCTGATCTTCTAATTCCCTTGTGTGCGTACATGTACATAACAAATAACCTTTAATAGGGACATCAATATGGATAGGAGTTGGATGCGGGAAAGTACTCGATGTTCAGAGCGATTTCAAAATGGTGTGGAAGAATTCATGAGAATGGCAGTTAAATCAGTTGATTCACGTGATATGATAAAATGTCCATGCCGTGACTGTGCAAATCGATATTATTCTCATATTAGCGAGGTGAAGGGTCACTTGTATATGAATGGATTTACTCCGACATACACTAGATGGATATTTCACGGGGAAGAAGATCATTTTAGGGAAAACACTTCTACAAATATGCACACACATACAAGTGAAATGATGGAGGAGGTTGATGCAGTTGAAGAATTGTTAGACGATGTATGTATGGGGACATTTGTTGATGCTAACATCGGAGAGTCCTCTACTTCACAGGGCCCCACAACTGATAATCACGAACAAACAAGCTCCTTCTACCAATTTTGGGAAGATGGTTTACAAGAACTTTATCCAGGCTGCAAGAAATTTACACAAATTGCTTTTATACTGAAGATGCTGCATATAAAGGCGTTCTGCAACATGAGTAACAAGGCGTTTGATATGATGATTGACTTGATAAAAACGGCCCTCCCAGATGGAGAGACATTGCCACGCTCGTATAGAGAAGCAATACAGTTTAGGCGACACTTGGGATTCGGTTACGATAAGATACACGCATGCAAGAATGGTTGTGTGCTTTTTTGGAAAGAACATGCAGACAAAGTGGTATGCCCAAAGTGCAACAATTCAAGATGGATTGATGGCAAAGGCAGAAAAAGTAATATTCCACAAAAGGTCTTACTGTATTTCCCAATAAAATTGAGGTTACAACGGTTGTTTATGACAAAAGAAATGGCCAAGGAAATGCGGTGGCACAAAGAAGGTCGAGAAGATGATGACAATACTCTCAGACACCTCGTCGATTCTATTGTATGGAAAAAGTTTGGTAAATGACATGAGTGGTTTGCAAGTGATTCCCGCAACATGCGGCTTGGTTTAGCAAGTGATGGTTTCAACCCATATGGTAATATGAGTACAACATATAGCATATGGGCAGTAATGTTAACGGTATACAATCTCCCTCCGTGGATGTGTATGAAGAGTCCAAATTTGATGTTGCCCCTTATTATCCCAGGGCCTTCAACTCCTGGAATGAATATTGATGTATATTTGCGGCCATTGGTTGATGACTTGAAAGATTTATGGAATGAAGGCATACGCGTGTATGATGCATCAAAGAAAGAGACATTTCAATTGCATGCGACATTACTATGGACTATAAATGATTTTCCCGCATATGGAAAATTATCTAGGTGGTCTACAATTGGAAAACTTGCATGCCCAGTATGTAATAAGGATACATCGTTTAGGTATTTGAGGTATGGGCATAAGGTGTGCTTCATGTGTCATCGTCGGTGGCTTCCTCAAGAGCATCCATGGCGCGAAATAGGAGATTTGTTCGATGGTACAGATGAGCATAGATTGGAACCTGAAGAATTGTCTGCAAGTCAATTGTTGAAACAGCTAAGGGATGCTGAGGGTTTACAATTTGGAAAAACAAGCGGGAGAAAGAGAAAGTACACAGATGTTGTGTTGAATTGGAAGAAGAGAAGTATTTTCTTTGAGTTGCCTTACTGGTCAAGCTTGAAACTACGTCATAATTTAGATGTAATGCATATTGAGAAGAACATATGTGAAAGTATCTTAGGTACATTGATGAATATCGATGGGAAGACCAAGGACACAGTCAAGGCACGAAGAGATTTACAGTTGATGGGTATACGTAAAGAATTGCATGTGTAGCCAAATGGTGAAACTTATAGGATGCCACTTGCGAAGTACACCTTGACAAGAGATGAGAAGAAGAGTTTATGTGAGTGGTTGAAAGGTGTTAAATTTCCTGACGGGTATGCATCTAACATTGGTCGATGTGTGAACAAGCTTCCTGATAAAATTTCGGGTCTGAAAAGCCATGATTGTCATGTCTTCTTACAGCGCTTGCTTCCTATTGCAATTAGAAATTTCTCTATGTTGGAAATACGAACAACATTGACCGAGTTCAGTACCTTTTTTACGCAGTTATGTGCACGGACGTTGAAAGTTGATATCCTAAAACAAATGAAAGTTGACATTGTAATAATTTTATGCAAAATAGAAAAAATATTTCTGCCAGCTTTTTTTGATGTTATGATCCATCTAGCACTTCATTTACCTCGGGAGGCCGAGCTTGCCAGTCCCGTACAAAACCGTTGGATGTATCCGTTCGAAAGAGAAGTTGGAAGATAGAAGAAGTGGACGCGTAACAAAGCGCGTCCAGAGGGGTCTATTGTTGAGTGTTACCTAGCTGAGGAGAGCTTGACCTTCTGTTCCAGGTATCTTCGGGGGATTGAGACAAGATGGAGCCGTGAATAGAGAAATGTTGACGTTGATGTTGTAGAAATGAGCCAACGCTTGGATGTGTTCTCCCAACGAGTTCGGCCGTTAGGAGCAGCTAAATTAGTAACACTGGATGCTAATGATTTTGGTAGGGCACAATGGTATGTGCTTACCAACTGTAACGAAACGGCCTCATATTTGGAGTAAGTTTAGTAATGGCCTTTGTGTTTTACCTGTTACGATATGTTATAATTGTAGGGTTGAGGATCATTTACCAATACGTTTATTTTTCATGCAGTGAACATTATAATATGATCAAAAGAGAAGGCGGCCGTGACATTGATAAAAAGCATGAGGCTAAATTTGAACGTTGGTTCCATAAATGTTTATACAATAGTGGGAGTACTGCAGACAATGACTCAAAACAATTATATGATCTTGCATGTGGGCTTGATCGTCATGTTAGATCGTATAGAGGTTGTATCGTGAATGGGGTTAGGTACCCCACGAAAGAATGTGCAGAAACTCGTACTACCCAGAACAGTGGTGTTTTTGTTTCAGGTGAGGATGAAACCTCAATAACGGAGTATTATGGTGAGTTAAAAAATATTGTAGAGTTACGTTACCCTGGCCAAAATCTCATGTACTTGTTCGAGTGCGATTGGTGGGACACTGGGAGTGCAACAGGAGTACGAATGGACCAAGGCTTCACGATTGTGAATACTTCTCGTAAATGGTGTGAATCCGACCCATTCATCTTAGCATGTAAAGCTTCGCAAGTGTTTTACTTGGATGATCCCAAATTGGGTGGTAATTGGAAAGTGGTGCAGAAGTGGATCAATAGAGACATATATGATATTCCAACAGTATAAAAGGGAGATAATACAGAAGATGACCAAAGACTCAGTGATGACGTATACCAGGAAGGTGAATGTGTTGGGGGTAATATGGTCTTTGTTGACGAAGCAAATGTTGAAGCCTCCACTCAATTACATAGAGATGATGCGACAATAGCAATTGACGAATTATATATTCAATTTGATGCAAGCATGTTTGCCAACGATAACTTGCCGGACGAGGACCATGACACAAACTTTGATGAGGAAGAGGAGTTATATAGCGACAATGATATAGACTCTGAAAACGAAGATGACTCTGAACATGAACAATCATCTTCAAGTGACAGTGATACAGATTCTGAATATGAATCTGATGATGAAATGTGTTGAACATAAGCTCACATTTGGTGTAAGTACAAAGTGTATTAGCATATTTAATGAAGTTGATGCTCTCTCTTTCTCTCTCTCTCTCTCTCTCTCTCTATATATATATATATATATATATATATATATTATGGTGTTTTTTTTTTTTTTTTGCTAGCATGATTATTGTATGTTTGTCAAAAATATTGAATATGCTATATGGTTATAGTTTGACTAATATAATTTTGTGGTTTTTGACTTGTTAGCAGATTGATCACAACAATGACAACAACAGGACGCAAACGTGTTCCAGCAGCACGAGGCCGAGGCCGAGGCCAAGGTCAAGGTCTGGGCCTTATTGACGAGCATGAGAGTCCGACTCTCAATTCTGGGTTTGGTGATACAGATATGCAAGTGTCGCCCTCGCCCCCCCTCCTCCTCGAGTCAGTGGATGGGCATCCTTTGCACGAGTCTAATAATCCTATTCACTCAGTGGCAGGATTGGATTCACAGGGAGCCGCCCCTACTGCATCTTGTAAGTTCATGAATTATATGTTTATGAACTGTTATTTTTGTATTATTTTGGTTTGTTATAGACATTTGACAATATACTTTTCCAAATAAAACTTACTACGTTACTATGTTTTGCGTAACAGCTACCACGTCTGTCAGAAGTGTAAGGGGTAAAGCCAAGTGTAAGAAGTTGAGTGACCACGTACTTAAGAATGGTCTCTTAGTGCTAAACATCCCAAATAGACACCGGGCACCTGTAGGCGAGAATGCATCATGGTTTGCAGGCAAGATTGGGGAGATTATTCGTAACATGTGCAAACTCCATCACGGTGAATGGAAAAAGGTCCCAGCTGAGGAAAAGAGTAAGTTGTTATTTGATGTTCAGGTATGAATATCAATGTAATGTTTAATAATATGTTTCGTATGAAAAAATAATGTGACACATTTTTGACCATTGTTTTCTTATCTATTATGTATCAGTCAAATTTCGCACTGAATATGGAACGTTACGAGCACATCAAAGCTGTTGAACATAAATTGGGTCGTGCATATGCTAGGCTTCGTTCGAACTTGTATAGGGATCATTACAAGAAATATTTTGACGGCATTGATAAAGATGATGATGAGGGGATTGCCAAGGCTAAGGCTATTGGGAGGGAAAACGTGCCAGCAGGGTATGGTCCTGAACAGTGAAACCTAATATGTGACTCATTTGATGACGGTAAATGGAAGGTAAATATATATTATTATACTGATTAGAAAATTCAAATTGATATAATTTGCATGCACTTGAAGACATTTTATGAATAATTGTGTTTTTTTTTTCCTCCAAATTTCATAGAAAAAGTCTGAACGAAATATAAAAAACAGAAGCAAATTGGAAACAAAGCACACAGCTGGGACTTGTTCATTTGTCAACGTCATTTACAAAAAGGTAAGTATCTCGTACCAGAATTTAATGAAAGTAACGTTATTTAGTGTAAACTTTGATTATATATATTATGTGTAGGAACAAGAAACAAAAGAGAAGCCTAATCCTGTTGAATTATATGAGGCTACCCATACAAGAAAAAAGGATAAATAGTTTGTGAACAACAAATGCAAAAGTCTATATGTAAGTAACTGTTTACGCTCTGATCATTAAGTTGATTAGCGAAGAACATGAATAGTAAACTTGCATGAAGTATATATTAAACTAAGGCCAACTATGACTTGTGCAGCTTCAAATGCAAGAATTAACAACCAGTGAGGCCTTAGAGGAAGGCAATGTGGAGGGAACAAGTGTGGATGACCGAATGCAAGAAATAGTCACACAAGTACTAGGGGGCCGACGAGCTGGGCACGTTAGAGGAATGGGATGCGGTCTTATTCCTACCCCTTTAAGTACTTCATCTCAAGCGTTCACCCACTTCGACAACCACGACGAGTGTAGGAAAAGACAAGAAGATACTCAAAGCGAGTTTCAACAGACTAGAATCGAACTTCTTCAGTACAGGGAGAATTTGCAAGCCAACGTTGAGGAAACGAACAAATTGAAAGCCACTGTTGAGTTCTTAATGTCAGGTATTGGAGGGTTAGTGAAACTCTACCTATGCATTAATTTTACAAAAACACACATGCTAAGTAATCGTTAAAAAGCTTATTGATCATTATATGAAATTTTATTCTTCTTAGGTCTGGAGGGAGCTTGCTTGGAGGTGCATCAAGTGAAGCCAACAATTGAGGGAGCTTTGGAATAACTTTATTTAGGATGTACTTTTTGATAGCATCTATTTGGGATATATTTTTTGATAGTATGTATTTGGATAGTTGGTACTTTCTATTTGCTAATGTGTATTTGACTATTTGTTGATCGTGATCTGTTTGGTAATGTATATTTGTTGGTACTTTTTATTTGGTTTATATTATGTTAAGATATTCGCAAAATTTTTGGTTCAAGAACTTTTGAGTTAGTAAATCTCCCTTGACATGGTTATCAAGGTTAAAGAACTTTGAGTAAACAATGCAAGGGAGTAATAATATCTTTCTAAATTTTATTTTTAAGTGTATGCAGGATGACAAGAGTACAAGAAAGTTAAACCACCCAAGCAGGTTCTCGCTTTAATATATTTCATGAAGAAACACATTTTTAGTATCTCTTTCTCTATCATGTTGGGTTTCATTTTCATTGTCTTTGATATTATATATTGGTTCATTGTGGTAGATTACTCAAATTGCTTATGAGGATGAATTGGCAAGGAAGAGGATGCAGATAAGTACTTTATTTTGGGTTATGGAATTTTGCTGCCCATGGATTGTAAAACATATATTTAATAGTTTTCTCCCTTGGCAGGTTTGGTTAATGGGGCAGTTCTCACATATTTTTTATGATTTTGATGAGGTTAGTCATTTTGAGTTACGTTTCTTGTGGGCATTTAGATTAGTTTGATTATTTCATACATTAATTGATTCATCAAACAATGTTGTTGTGTACTTAAACATAAATGCAATGTTTCTTATAGAGGTACTCTACGTGCATTTTACTTGCCCATGCATGGAGTTATGTTTCTCCGAATAAGTTTTCTTGCTGAATTCTTTCAGCGTTGGTTTCTTCATAGTGAACTTTTTTTTTTTTTTTTGCCTCAATCTTGTTATTAGGCGCACAGTGCTTATCATGGTGTTGGCATTGTGAAATTGATGGGCCGTAGCAGTGGATATATAGGTATGCATGCATCCCTAGCTAGTGGACAAATTGACATATGTTTGATTCCTGAGGTACTTATTACTAGCAATTAATTGGATAGTTATCTTTGTGAGCTGTTACTGATTCTACTGATATGCACATCTAAGGTATCTTTTAATTTGCATGGGCCTCATGGTGTTTTGAGTCATCTAAAATACTTGATTGAGACAGAGGGTTTGGCTGTTATTTGTGTTGCAGAGGGAGCAGGGCAGGTGAGTTACGTAAGGAATTCATATTTTCGCTTGTGGGTTGAATACTATTAATTGATCAGGTGATTTAAATTGTACAGTTCTTTTTTGGCTTCATGAAATACTATGAAAAACTGCTTGTGTTTATTTAATTGCATTGCATAGATCTTATAACTTCTTCATTATATTTTTCCCCAAGATGAAGAGTAAAATTTAGTATGTCGTTGTTTTCTAATGCAGAATTTTCTTTAGAAAACTAATGCTAAAGATGCGTCTGGGAACATTGTATTTGGAGATTTCGGTGTCCACATTCAACAAGAGGTTGGTCGTTGTATTTTGACTAATTTCATGTGGTCTTGAGCCATGACACTTGAGACAAGCTAAGTGGGTTGATAAATAATGAGCTGACTGAAAGTCTAATTTTTAACATCAGTTGATATGTGTTGCATGGATAAGAATGGACTGCAGTTTGGCCTTTTAGTTGTCATTTGTCAGAGTTACAAATATGCTATGTTCTTAAGCCTTCAAGATCTAAGCTCTATTAGTGACTCTTTTGCTAAGACTAGATATGGTCAGTTGACTTTTGATGTTATTTGCAGTGAACAAAACCAATGGTTCTTCACTTGAACTGGAAGTCATTAGAAAACCTACTGATGCTGCGATTGATCGCACTTGGAGTGCGATCGATCGCCAAATTTTGAAAACCTACTGATGCTGCGATCGATCTCAAAATTTCAAAAACCTACTGATGCTGCGATCGATCACACTTGGAGTGCGATTGATCTCAAAATGTCGAAAACCTACTGATGTTGCGATCGATCGCACTTGGAGTGAGATCGATCGCCAAATTTCGAAAACCTACTGATGCTGCGATCGATCGCACTTCCAAGTGCGATCGATCGCAAATTTTTATTTTTTTTTATTTTTTAGGACCATTAGGGTCCACTTTTGTGGACCCTAATGGTCAACTATCAGCGTCCACTCAAAGTGGACGCTGATAGTCACTTTTTTTTTTAAATTTTTTTGGACCATTAGAGTCCACAAAGTGGACGCTAATGGTCGACTATTACCGTCGACTACTTCTTTTGTTTACATCTTCTTTAGAGTCAAAACATGCGCCTTTTAGGGTCGATAAAGTGGACGCTAAAAGTGGTCATTAGGGTCGATTCTAAGTGGACGCCGATAGTTAATTTTTTTTTTTTTTTTTTTTTTTTTTAATTTTTAGGACCATTAGGGGCCACTTTGTGGATGCTAATGGTTAACTATCAGCGTCCACTTTGATTTGGACGCTAATAGTTATTTTTTTTATTTTTTATTTTTTGGACCATTAGAGTGGACCCTAATGGTTAACTAAAAGTGGACGCTAATGGTTGACTATTAGCGTCGAGTATAGCTTTTGTTTACATCATTTTTAGGTCAAAACATTGCGACTTTTAGGGTCGATAAAGTGGACGCTAAAAGTGATCATTAGGGTCGACTTTAAGTGGACGATGATAATCGTACATTTTATTATTAGGGTCGGACTACTAGCGTCGACACCTTTAGGGTCGAAAAATGGACGCTATTGTCAACAGCGTCCACTTTAGGACTTTTAGGGGTGACTTTGAGCCGTCCTAAAGACCTAATTTCTTGTAGTGACATTGGGTCTTTTTCGTTTTGACTTAGAATATGTTTGGAATTGTGTTGGAAAATAGAGTTTTTAAAAGTCAAAAAGAGTTTTTTTTTGTTTTTTTTAGAAAAATTTCATTTTCAAGCTTTACTCAAAAAATGTGTTTTAATCATTTTTAAAGTAAAAAAAAAATATCTTTTAAAGAAAAAGTATTTTTGGATTTTGTTTACCAAACATGCTAGCTTTTTGTTTGACATTACTTTTTAGGTACTAAAAATGCTTTTGAAATTTCCTATTGCAATTCCAAACATGCTCTTAGAGAACAATCAGCAGCTTCTTGTAGATTTTTCTTCAATTTAGGGAACAAAACTACTTTTTGTTTCCTTATTCACATAAACTCAACAATAGTGTGCCTTATCCTTTTATGTACTACACTTACAATTTTATTTTATTTTCTAACAGTTGGTTTCCAAATGATGTGCGATCATGAATGATATTTATTATTTTAAGAAATGTGTAACTAGACACATTATCACTTGATATTTGATAACCAACTTTTGGGACAAAAACAATTTGAGTAGCATAGCATTTCCCTATCATTTTTCCATACCATTTATAAATATCCTTTATAAATATTTTTTTTATTTAGCATATATATATATATATATATATACACTTTCAAATAAATGTTATAAGAAATAGAAAGTCATTTAAATATTTTTTTTTTCAAATAAATGTTAGAGGAGATATAAAACCTTTTTATATTAAAATAATGTTATGGTATCAGTTTTGGTTTCCTTACTGCTAGCTAGGAATCATCAAAATTAGGAAATTGTCAGCTTTTGGCCGTGTGGAAGTCAGTATTTTTGAAATTGCATTAAGTTTGAAAATTTTTAAACGATTGAATAGAGTGGAAAAAAACTCACGGTCAGGTTAGCTGGGTCATCTTGTGTCAATCAGACATGACCCATTAACTAAACAGATCACATAGGTTGTGTCATGACACCGTTAATTTAGAGTGTCGTGTTTGGGTTAATATGTTTGACCCGTTTAACGATTCGGGTTGTGATGCAGCATGACTTAGTGGGCTGCAGCGAAGAACATCAATAAGCAGCGGATAAATAATTCTGGATCTTGAGTCTATCAATGATTTAATAATTCTTCTCAAAATATAGAGTTTATCTATGATTTCAAGGAAAAATATGAAGAAAACTCACCTATGAGTAATTCTTATTCAACAAATCAATAATAAACAACAACTGATTTCCTATGGAGGCTATAAGCATATATATATAGCCCAAAACCCTAAACTTAATAAAATATGACATAAATACCCTCAAAACCCTAAACCTGATAAAATAACGAAATAAAGACTCCAAAAACCCTAACCCTAATAAAGTAATAACATAAAGTCAGTTTAAGATAATAAAAAAAAAGCTCAGAAAATTAACATAATGCCCCGCGTGCGCTCGATTGCAGCACACAGTTGCTCGATCGCACCACCAGAGACCTGCTCGAGCAAGTGATCGATCGATCGCTCTCATAGGGGAGGATTGGTCGCACCTCCAGGAGCAGCATTGCAGCATCAGACACGCGTGCGCTCGATCGCAGGCATGCGGCGCTCGATTGCACTTCCAGGGACGAGTATCGCCATCCCATGTGCATCAGGTTGATATGTTTTAAACGGATTGTATTCAGGTTGACCCCAAACGAGTTGACAAGTTAAGCAAATCGATCTGAACTCTACCATCTAACCGGTTTTTCCACTTCCTTAGAATCCCCATCAAGCAAAATCTGAGGGGAGGAAAGAGAGGCAGCAACTTCAACGGCTAACAAGGTTGCCTTAGGTTCATGTGCTATAACTACAAAGAGCTCCTTGTGGAAGAGGTGGACATGCTGAGACGAACTCTGCACTTGACTTCTGGTGAGGGCCATACTGAAATAGTTAAGGAATTGGTGTAAGAAAATACAGATGTTTGCTTAGTTTTTTTATTAAGATGAGAGAATTCTTCATTACTTAACTTAAATTAGAAGCTGAATAGATACCATAAAAAGCTTATTAATTGCTTGATGAGAGTCATTCCAAGTAAATCTCCACAGAGACAAGACAGAGTATTGCACTTGTGTGCTCCATATAATCATATGAATGCACTGAATCATGTATGTCGCATGTATACACAAGCATTTGTTAACACCCAGTAATAATTGAACCGGAACAACAACATATATTGTTGAACAAATCTAAACCAAGAAACAACATAAATCCGTCAAAATTAAACTCAAAACGAATAGGACCTTTTATAAATGAAATTCAGAAACAACAAAACCCCATCAAAATTGAACTCCGAAAAGTAAGAACTTTGTAAGTTAAACTCATGAGAAACATCAAAACCCAAGATCGACAATTGTAGAATTAGTAACACTATCCGAAAAACTAAACCATAATTTCCATAAAACAAAGCTTAAATGACAGAAAGAAACCAAAAAATAAGCTTTTTTTTTTTTAATGGAGAATTAAGGCCCAAAAAATAATTAAAAACAATGGTTTCAAAAAAAAAAAAAAAAACCACAAATCCACGAAAGGTTGTGGCATAAAAAGAGAAATGCAACATGTACTTTCAAGTGTTTACCTCCAAATGCTTACTATCTGATGTAACGATAAAAATGACCATGTACATAAAGGTGTACATGCAGTTGCGATTAGTAGTTATTACCTCAAACCGTCAACCGTAATCGCCTTAGGTGATTATTAAATTTTTGTTAATCACAACAGCTCTGTCTTAGGCGGTTAGTTTTGTTTAAAATAACTGGCTTATTGAAACTAATAAGCACACGCATAATTGCTTTTTTGAAATGAGCATTTTACGTCTATTTTAGTTTTTTGGGCATTCTTTGAGCCTCTTTTTAGAATCTATTTAGATGTTTTGGTCATGATGTGGGCATGACGGATAGAAGCCACGTAAGAAGAAGGGATAAGGCAGAGAGATGGGATTTGGAGGGAAAGGATCTGAGGGGAGGGTTGATGGGAGACAGAGAGGTAGAATCAATCAAAGACGTCTAGCTGTAAGAAAGAGGCTCTAGCAGCCCATGTTTATTTGATGGGAGTAGGTTGCCACCTTGACCTGTAATTGGTCTACTTCGTATGTCATTGTATGGAGAGTCTCTAGCAGCCCATCTATCTGTCTAACCTCACCTCTTGCTTTCTTCTCTCTTAAGGATTTCATTTTCGAGGGTAACTCTCTTGTGGCTGTCAACATGTTTTAATTGTTCAAGATTGGAAGTTTGCATAAAAGATTCACAGGAGTGCCAACTTCTACGCCTTTATTCACTCCGACTACATTCTCACCTATTTTCTTAATTTCTCCGTATTTTCTTCATTGTAGTTGAAAATATCAACCCTAACTTTGTTTGTTTGTTTGCTGCTGCATTTCAGCATGTTGTTTTGTTCCTCGTCTTTTTATACAACTATTTGATAGTAAGATAAACTACTATTATACTCTTACTTGGACAATTATTTAGGATTGCAAACCCAACTAAATAAAATAACTAATCAATAAGTGTTTATGAGAATGGTGGGGCAAAAGGTGACCAAATAGTTACCATTGGTACAAGTAGCTGTTTTCTGAGCTTCCTGTTAAGGATATAAATGCTTTATAATAAATGTTGATTTTGTATTTCCTAAATCAAGGAATTTAGATTATATTTGTGACTTCTAATTTAAAGAATATGTTTGTATTTGAAATATTTCAAATTATATGTAAAGCTTTATAAATAGAAGTGTTTACTCAAATCGTATATTAAGGAAATATGTAACCTAGAAGGCTCTAACCTATCAAATCGCTTAATCAATTACACATAATCAAGGGATAAGCATAACTCATCTTTGGGTCGTACGAATTGTCTATCTAAATTACACTAAGTTAGGGTGTAGAGTAATTCGTCTTCCCTAGACATGGCCTATCAAACCCTCTTGATCATGTGTCAATTAAAACTGGTTGTATAACAATCATTCATATAGTCACAGAAAATATGAAGGATTGAGTTCAATCAAGATAAAAAACTTTCTAAGCCAAGAGAAGAATTTCATAATGATTGAATATAAACTTTAAAACCAAATCTTTAAGTTATACAACCATCATGCATATAGAAAATCTCTAAATTAAAAATACCATTAAACTATTGTTACTTGGAAAGGGTTACATCAACACCCTCTTTCGAATTTAGCCACTCATAGTGGTGCTAGAATAGAATCTTGTCATGTTCATCTTCTCTTCAACTCTTCAACTCTCCAAGAAGATATTTTCTGTCTAAAACTAAGCACATCTCTCTTCAAGGCTTAAAGGCCTATTTATAGGGTGTAAAACAAACCCAGAAGCCTTAGGAATCCCAAAAAAATCATACTTTAGTTTCCTAGTCAAATTAAGAAGCAATCCTAGTACGAATCGGAATAGGATTCGTCCAGGTTTGCGCTCTTACATTGCGGGACGATTTTGGCATCGCAAATGTCCAGATTAGGAAAATATTATTTCACAATGATTTGTAGTATTTTCAGTTAGATTTCCAATGCCGATGTGTTCACCTCAATCCGATACTTGAACGAAGTGTTATGGTCAAAATATTGAGATGTCTGCAGAATCTAAATTTGGATCCAATCCGATTTTAACCCCAATTAGAGAAATTCCGATTTAATTCTTTCCTTGGCTTGATTAAACTTAACCACATCATATAGGTCCTCTATTATGATTAGTTAGGCTTAACCACATCTTCTAGGTCTTCTCAAAGTGTGGTTTAAGCGCAAAATCAATGAAATTTGTTGCATCTTTATTAAAAACCTTAAAAACACTAAAACAACATAAAATCAAACAAATAACAATGCTAAGGAATTAACATATGCGAGTTAAGGGGCTTGAATGTACAACATTCGGCTCTTATCAGGTTTGAAGGAAATTGAAGAATTTCAACTCTGAGGCTTCTTATTGATACAAACTGACTATAAGCATGTATTTATAGCCGCTAAACTCCTAACCCTAGTAGTAAAAGGGAATTAAGTTGGCTTAAACTTCTACGTTGGCTGTTCGGACGGAACAAACCTTCGTTTGGACTGTCCTAAGCCAAAACTAGAACCTAAGTATGAAACTGAAAAATAAGCATAGACATTCAAACGGTTAGAGAATGGATGTCTCAGGTTTTAGTATGGAGAACCCTCTAGATGTAGGCCATTCGAACGGCCTTCAAACAGTCATCAAACAGGAGCCTCGAGATTTACTATGGGGAGTTTCCGGATGAGTCCCGTTTGAACGGGATATCAAACAGCGGTCCCTATAATTTCTCTGATAGCCTTTCTTCAAGCGTCTATGGCCTCGTCTTGACTCCTTGGTGTCCCTTCAGACTTACATCCACCTCGGTCTTCCTCATGAAGTCCTAAGCACTCTGATCTACATCACTTTGACACCTCCAAATGCCCAAAGGGGGTGGCTCTGCTACCCCCAAATGGCCAATGGGGGGGGCTGTAGCCAACCCCCAATATTGTTTTCTTCTTGATTTTGGTTTATTGAATTGAGAGCATTTTTGGAATTTCTTAAAATAAATGGGGTCAATTTTAAAAATTTTAGACCAAAAAATGTCTTGTACGTCAGTAGTATTCTGTGAAATTGGGCGGAAATAATTAACAGATTGGCTACATTGCAAATTTTTGATACTTTGTTTGGGTACATTGCAAATTTTAGAACATTGGAGGTCAAAGTACAAATCGAATGAAACTTTAAGGGGGGTAAAGTGTAATTTTTCCTTAATTTCTCTCAATTTTTGTATCAATCTTTCAATTGTTTGCAATTTCACCCTTCCGTTAACTTTTTCCAAAATATTCCCATTTGTTTTATGAAAAAAAAAAAAATTGAAAAGATTAAGGCGTTGGTCCGAATTTAACGGTATTTGTAAAAATACCCATGTCCTTGAACGTGAGCAATATTCCGTCAAATTGGGCAAAAATAATTAATAGAGTGGCTACATTGCAAATTTTTTATACTTTATTTGGGTACAGTGCAAATTTTTAAACATTGGAAGTCAAAGTACAAATTGAATGAAACTTTAAGGGGGGTAAAGTGTAACTTTCCCTTAATTTCTCTCAATTTTGTGTATCAATCTTTCAATTGTTTGCAATTTCACCCTTTCGTTAAGTTTTCCCAAAATATTCCCATTTGTTTTACGAAAAAAAGAAAATTGAAAAGATTAAGGCGTTGGTCCGAATTTAATGGTATTTGTAAAAATACCCATGTCTCAATCTTTGCAAAAAAATTTAAATATGTTTTCTATAAGAAAATGAGTTATTTTGAAAATTTTGTTGGGATTTAAATGAAAATCCTAACGAATTAGGGACATTGAAAAACATAAAAAGTTTGATACATTAAATAGAGAGGTTTTGAACTTTAGGAGAGACATTACAAAATGGGTGACAATTTAGAAGGGCCGGTAAGTGAAGTTTCCCCCCCCCCCCCGCCCCCCCTTTTTTTTTTCTTAAAAAATTACGGTAATTTTGTAATTTCATAAACTTTACAAGGGTATAAAGGTATTTTCAACCATGTTCCACTTGATTTAACCCCAAACTCTAACGGGATGTGTCACTTTGTAAACTTTTTAAAATTTAATACACTGAATTGAGAGTTTTTAAACTTTAGAAAATTGATTTAAAAAACGATGAAAGTTTATGACGATTAAGTAAAGTTTTTATACACAGAAAGGTATATGAACGACCTAACGAGTTGGGGTAATGAGATAAGTTGTCATCTCGGCATGCTAAATGAGCTGCCTTTATACAACAATTCTCCTTCACCATCAAGCACAAGTTAGGAGCATTGAACAAAGTGGCCGACGCCCTTAGCCGGAAAACATCACTATTGACCACCATGAATTCAAAGGTCTTAAGTTTTGAATTATTAAAAGATTCTTTGTCTACTGATCCGTCTTTTGGTCTGTATTATGGCAGGGAGACTTCGGGCTGTATAATGGGTTCCTATTCAAAGGCACTCAACTATGCATTTCCGAAGGTAGTCTACGGTTGAAGATTATCCATGAGCGCCATAATGAAGGTCACATGGGGCGAGATAAAACACTACACCTGGTAGCGGACCAGTTATATTGGCTGAGCATGCGAAAAGAAGTGGACAAACATGAGAAGAGCTGCCATTTATGTCAAAGTGTCCAAGGGGTCGGCTACTAACCCTAGGTTGTATATGCACCTTCCTAGTTCGGAAGGACCAGGGACCAACGTAAGCATGGACTTCGTGTTGGGCTTACCAAAGACCCAAAAAGGTAATGACTCCATCTTTGTGGTTGTTGATAGATTCTCTAAGATGGTACATTTCATTGCTTGTAAGAAGACTGCTGATGCGGTGAATATGGCACAATTGTATTTCAAAGAAGTCTACCACCTACATGGGCTGCCACTATGTAGTGACCCGAATAAGTTAACTAAGCCTAATTAGCTTATTTAGAAGGTTAATTTGGGTTTTCCGTCACTAGGGACAGTTGGAAGGGCATTTTGGGGATTTAGACTTTCAAATAGGACGTATGCTAGGGTTGCCAGATGTACACTCCTGTCTGTAGTAGAGGACATACGTATGGGGACCACCGGACGTATGTTGACAATAGTTCACTGTACTCTGCATATAGTACATGGATGTACGCTACAGCTAGGGCTGGCAAAACGGGTAACCAGGTAGACACGATTAGGACTCATTATGACCCGCGACCCGATTACCCTAGACACGAACATGACCCGTTTAGTTAAACGGGTTAGGGGGTCTGACACGATTATAACACAAAAAATGTCCGGGTAACCCGACACGACCTGCTTAACCCGTTTAGCATAACCGGGTCATATCGGGGAGAAACGATCTAACACGACCCGACATGACTTGTGCACTAAACAGGTAACACAACCCAACATAACTTGACCCGCTTTAAAAAAACCCTTAATCAAAATTGGAAAAAATAATTTAATAAGGGGATCTCTTGGGCCAAAGGACTAGTCAAATTTATCCTAACCATCCAAGTAGCTGCATTCTTCAACAAAAAGTTTTAAAAGAGAATGTTTTAATATATAGACCCACATAGAAAAAGTAACGGAAAAACAAAGAATAGCCCAAAAGTATCATTAAAACTTCAGAAAATGATTACTGCCTCAGAGTGCCAGAAGTGAACATTTCTGTCACAAAATTGAGAGAGGGAGATAGAGCAGAGAGGGAGAGGGAGAGAGAGTCGCCGGTTTGGGTAGGGGGGCTGGCGGCTACTTGGGTGATTGTGAGTGTGTGAAGAGAGAAGTGAAGCCGTGCGTGAGTCAGCGAGTGTTAGGGTTAACTTAGTTAGAACTTAGAGATAGGTTTTTTTTTTTTTTTTTTTAAATCTAAAGGGGTATAGCGAGTCACCCGAGACCCGGCTGACCCTTTAGACCCATTTATTAAACATGTCTGGCGGGTCAACCCACCAGACACAAATTTCATCGTGTCATAATTGGGTAGACCCGATTAAGACCCGAACCCGATAAGCCCAAACCCAATACCTATTAACTTCATGTCGGGTTCGCGGGTCGTGTCAAAATTGTCAGCCCTAGCTACAGCCTTTGGACCGCTATATAAATAGTACCGGATGTACGCCCCAATAGGACCGGACGTCCGCTACTTTTCAGAGAAGTTGGTAGCGCCCTCTGCCATAACTACCCCCAACCCCCTTACTCTCACATGCTGATTTATGCCCCAGGCTCTCTAGAACCCCTTGTGTGAGTGTTTTGTGAAGATTTTGTGAGTTCTTGAAGGAGAGGTGATTCTTGGAGGTTTTTGGCTTCAAGGAGGTAATCTTCTAAGTCTAGCTTGTTACTTAGTTGCTATGTTGTTTATGTTATTTCATAGTTAGCTTAGTTGGTAGTTTTGAGTGTCTAGTTATGTTATTGTTCTTAATCTTAGTTTAAGCATTGGTTAGCGTTTAATTCTCATTCGAATATTTCCATTTACATAGAGGTATTGTTTTGAGATAGGAGGTCTTAGGAATCCTTTTGGTAGCATTAGAACAAGATTGGGAGGATAGGAGGACGGTTGAACCAAATGAGGTTCTACCTAAACCTTCTGCGTGAACGTACGGCCATGAGACCGGACTTATGAGCCTTCTTGGCTGACGTACGGCCATGAACCCGGACGTACAGTCAGAAGTGTTATAGGGAATGCCACTTTGGCCAGTCATCCGATAGCCTCTATTTTCATGTTCTAGGTTTGTTTTAGTTGGATTTAGAACTAATGATAGACCTTTTCTCAATATTCGAGGTTATAGAGCCTTAAGGGAATTTTATGGAAGAGCCTTACGACCCGGGTGAGTACAAACTCACATGGATGCTTGTTATTACTTTTCCGCATTGCACATCTATTTTATATATATCAAACATGTATATTTTGAAACCCTCATGAAATACATTTAGGAACTACTGTGAGCTCTCTTTTGTGAAAAGTGTGTTGATTAATAAGATAACAATGAGAATTGTAAAACTATGCAACTAAAAGACTGATAAGATTAATTGCATCGTATAACATGGTACACCGGTACTTGCGGCATAACGGTCATGAGCTTACTATACATGTTAACTTTATGGTCAAATGTGTGTGTGTGTGGGCTTTGGATGCAATGGTTTCGTGACCAAGGTGCAGCCATTCCCTAATAGATGGTCACTATAGGACGGACATCATTAGTGGTGTGGGCCACCTGAGGTCGGACTCGGTTGTGCCAATAATGGGATGGATGGTAGCGTACAATATCCGGGGCACCGGTGTTGTATTACAAGTCCCTCGGGACAGAGCTAACTCTACTAAGATGGGGTGATATCTTTGGTAGACCATACGATTGAACTATTACTGTTACTCATGATTATAAGCATATATTATACCTATATCACATCCATGACAAACTGTCATTTCATAATGTTTCATGTGCTTTATAAACAACTGTGTTCACCAATTAATGATAGGTACGTCATGTGCATTTATACTCACTAAGTCGTCAAACTTACCCTTGTATGATTTTCCTTTTTTCTCCATATGTACAACTATACTATGGTAGATAGTTTAGCTAAAGATGGATCCCGCAAAGCATCCGATTATCTTGGAGGATTCAACCAGGGAGATGTTTGAAAACTTATTGCAAGCTTAGGCGGCTACTCATGGTAACTAGTACTTTTGAGTTATTTTGTAAACTTAAGAGTTTTTTTGCATATTAAGGTATACCATTGATCCCTTGTAACGATGATGTGTATAATGTGATTTTAGCTACTTTGTTGGTCTTTCGTAGATGCTCTGGTCGTAACGATTATTTTTACAGAATCTTTTTGTTTTCGCTGATTAGTATCCTCTATTTTTGAGGAGTAGAGGTCACTGAGTCTTGTTCGAAGTGGAATAAGGCTGGGAGAAGAACCGTGGAATTAATTACCAGTTAATTAATTTTCGATGCGTTACAGTTGGTATTAGAGCAGTTGCTCTTCGGACCATAGGAATTGATCTGTTAGGTATTAGGTCTAGATTTATCTGAGCTTTTGGCTTTGCAGACTCTAGAAACTGATCTATTAGGTGTTTGGAGTCGATCTACCAGAGCATAGGATGAATTAAATGTATTCAAGGGACATAGAGTTTCGAATCTTGATACCTAATGATCTTGAGGATGTTAGACTTGAGGATTTTAGGAATTTGATGTGGTATTGAAGTCAGGATTAGGACCGCTTTGATGATGCAACTTTGGAGATTAGGTTTGATCTACACTAAGATAGTTACATAAGGTCTTAAGCTTACATCTACATTAGGACTTTGGATAAGGTGGTAGTAGTTTAGGCCTTTGATAAGGATAGGTTTATGACTAGGTTTGATGTCTTAAGCGAGACTCAACATAGAGCTTTGTAGTAGGGGCTGATGATCGTTGTGACTGAAGAGATGTCACTGCATGACGACATTGGAAGCAACGATGGTAAGGGACCATCCCAGCCCGATGAAAAGACGAGGAACGTTCTGGATGCCACCCAAGCATTGGAAACTCTGGCAAGTCTTCTAGTGGAGGCTTTGGTCAACGTACGAGGAGAAGGGACTCCAATTGGGAACAAAGGTTGCTCTTTCAAGGAGTTCTATGAGCATCCTTTCCCTGCATTTAAGGGGAACCTAAACTCTAGAGAAGCGAGTTATTGGCTTACGAACTTGGAGGAGTTGCTATGAGTTATGGATTGCACTGAGGAGCAAGGAGTCAAGTACACAGCCTACAAGTTCTCTGGAGAAGCAAGGCGATGGTGGTACGCTAAGCAAAACTTGCTAGTGTTGAAATTAGGAAACGAGGAGGCCATTACGTGGACCTGATTCGAGGAAGAGTTCTATTGAGAGTACTCGTGAAGCTTAAGGAAGAGGACACCCCAAGAGCTGCGGTTCAGCAAGAAACAGAGTCATTTGCGCCATAGGTGTAGCAAGCTGCATTTGGGAAATGCAGATAAAGGAAGAAGTGGTGCTATGGATGTGGCAAGATGGGAAACTTCGTTCGAAACTGCAACCAAGCTAAAAGGAATGGTACTGGTCTACTTGGGAGGAAATGATCGTAGGACAAGGGATAAGCGTAACCACTAGAATTGTTAAAGTACGTGGGTTCGCTTTGTTTTTGAGTTAGGGGCTGAGTTACTGGATGTATACTCAGACATCAACCAGTTGTATTTTGTTTTGTACTTGCACTTGATATAGGGTTTTGGACCTAAAAGTGTAACATTAACTAAGAGTTTTATTAATGCATGATGCTTGTTATGCTATGTTGATGTGTGATGATAAGATTCCGGATTTTGTTAATTGCCCATTTGAAGGATGTTAATGCATTATATTCTTGAACTTAGATTCTGGTAAAGGCCAATTAGTGAATCTTGTACCTTGGGATCTTGTATGGTTGGCTAAGAGATTTTAGACAACCTTTCTGTGCCTAAGTGGACTAAGCAGTTATAGGGTACAGATGTCTGTGGAGACAAAGGAGGTGGCTGGAGCTGATCTAATAATTATGATTACAAGATCATTTATCATCTTGGCAAGGCTAATGTAGTAGCTGACGCATTGAGTAGGAAGTTGACGGTAGAGCTTGCCACTCTTGGAATTTTCCAACCCTAGTTGGTTATGAAATTTGCTAGGATGGGAGTAGAAGTGGTAGATGAGGGTGCACCTACACGCTTTTCTAACATGGTGGTTGAATTAGAATTGCTTATTAGGATCCGCTCAGTTGGAAGATCCTGAGTGCACCAAGATTAAGCAGTTGCTAAGGCACAAGGGTTTTGCCTTAAGGATGATGGGTTGCTCACCCATTTCAAATAGGTATGTGTCAGAGGACTAAGAAAGGAGATTATGAGCAAGACTCATCATTCTCCATATACTGTACATCCTAGAAGTACCAAGATGTACAAGGACGAGAAGATGATGGAATCGGAGTTTAGCACCGATTTCCACCCACAGACGGATGGTCAGTTGGAGCGGACTAACCAAATCCTAGAGGACATATTACAGGCTTGCGTGTTGGACTTCAGAGCTAGTTGGGTTTAGTACCTACCTTTGATCAAGTTCACTGACAATATTAGCTATAGGCGACTATTGGAAGGCCGCCTTGCGAAGGACTTTATGGACGAAAGTGTCAATCGCCCTTGTATTGGGACAACGTCAGTGAGAGACAGACGTTGGGGCCTGAAATGATTCAAGATACTCGTGACAAAGTGCTTACCATCAGACAAAGGATGAGTGCATCCTAGAGTCGGTAGAAGAGCTATGCCGATAACTGGAGACGACCTTCGGAATAAGAAGTAGGAGATCATGTATTCCTTAAGATATCATCCATGAGGGGAGTGATGCAATTTGGAAAGGAAGGGGAGGTTGGCATACATGGTTGCCTTGCCCCTGACTTGGTGGGAACACATGATGTTTTTCTTGTCTCGATGTTAAGGAAGTACATCGATAATCTAGACTTAGTGGTGAAGTACGAACCTTTGAAGATCCAGGAAGGATTGACATACTCCAAGGGCCGGTGAAGATCATGGATCGGAAGGAACAAGTGCTACATACCAAGATGATTCCCGTCGTCAAGGTATTGTGGCATAATCATGGTGAGAACTGGAGTACGACATGCGGAACCGTTATCTGCATTTGTGTAAGACTTGATTGGGTATGACACTTTTTCTCAAGATTGTACTTGGACAGTATACCTATTCCTGTTTTGGTTAAAGGGATAGTTGAATAAGAAAGAGTTTGTTTTCCTCTATAGGGTTATGGGATAAATACCCACCGATTCGGACTGTATGTGGAATTGCTCGACTTGGGTGTTGAGATCGATGAGGACTGGTATAGTGTAGGAAACATTGAGTACAATGTCTTTCATGTCTTTACATTGAGGTTCAAAGATTTTGTTCGTATGATTAATTTCTTTTGGACTATGTGCCTATCCATTATAGTTTTGGGTAACCATTACATTTGGATTGTTTAGTAGTCGATTAAGATAAGTTTGCTTCCGGCTAGGAAGTATGGCATCATTCAAAAATACCCATGGGCTTGACTGCATGTGGAGCTACTTGTTTTGGTGAATTTAGGGGTCGCTAAGTTTGACGACGATTGATTTAGTGTAGGTAACATCGACTACAACATCCTTGGTGACCTACAAATGGATTTGCTACCACTTTTAAGGATGCCGACATGGATCACTTTATATTGGACGAAGGAGGTCAGTGCCAGAAGAACAGGGGGGATAAGATTTTTCCAAGGATGGGGCTGAGCACGAACCTTGTAAAACTAAGGACGTTAAGGAGATGTTACTAATTCTTCTTGTGTTTTGGGGCTATGAAATTTTGAGGACAAAATTTTTATAAGGAGGGGAGAATGTAGTGACCCAAATAAATTAACTTAGCTTAGGTATCTTAGTTAGAAGGTTAATTGGGGTTTTGGGTCACTACGGACAGCTGGAAGGGCATTTAGGGGATTTAGACTTTCGGATTGGACGTACGCTCTTGGCTATAGTAGAGGACGTATATATGGGGACCACCGGATGTACGCTGACAATAGTACACCATACTCTGCAAATAGTACACAGACATACGCTGGGGACCACACAGACGTAAGCTACTTTTGGAATACCCCTTGGATAATATCTGGACGTATGCTACAGCCTTTGGACTGTTGTGTAAATAACACCGGATGTACGCCTAGGGGTGTCAAAAATTACTGGAACCGGAACTGGGAAACCGGAAAATAGGAAAACCAGGGAGCTGGTTCAGTTACAGTTGTAAAAATCAAAAATCGGGGACCACGATTCCGATCCGTTTTGGGCACCGTAAAACAGGAAACGGAACAGTGCATTAATATATAATAATAATTTTTTTAATAGTTTATATATATATTAAATTAATATATAAAAGAGCCAATGTCTCTATAACAGTGATTTTTCTTTGATGGCGCCAAATTATTATTTTGCCCTTTGGTATTAAGCTCACTCAGTTTAATTAGTAAGGAAATAATGAATTTGATTTGGAGTTATTTTGTCTTTTAATACGCAAAGGTAAGGAAATAATGAATTTGAATTAGTTTGACCGAGTTTTTGGGTATTTCACCTCACTTACTTTTTGTATGATGGTGTAGATTTACGGTTAGGCCTTATTCTTTCTTTGTCATAGTAAAATTAAGAGGATTATTTGTGTCTTCTCATCATTTCGATTTTCCTTCTTTCTTTTTTTTTTCTTCCTCTTCATCCTCCGAGAGTCTTCCTCTTCATCCTCCGAGAGTCTTCTCTCTCTTCTCATTTGTTTCTTTTTCCATTTTCTTCTCTTCTCCCTCTTCTTTTCATTTTCTGAAATGAAACCTTATGATCTTTTCATGAGGTTTCATTTCAAAAAACAATTTTTTCATGAGGTTTCAAAAACAAAAAAAAAAACAATTTTTTAAAAAAACCGGTGACCGGACCGGGTAAAAACCGGAACTGGCTGGTAACCGGGACCCGGTTTTCGGTTCCGTTTTCCCAAATCTAAGAACCGGGGTACCCTGGTTCCGGTCCTGGTTTTGGCCAAAAACTGGGAAACCGGATCGGGTTGATACCCCTACGTTCGGCCCAATAGTATCGGACGTCCACTACTTTTTAGAGAAGTTGGTAGCGCCCTCTGCCATAAATACCCCCTACCCCCTTACTCTCACACGCTGATTTACGCCCCAGGCTCTCTCGAACCCCTTGTGTGAGTGTTTTGTGAGGATTTTGTGAGTTCTTGGAGAAGGAGAGGTGATTCTTGGAGGTTTTTGGCTTCAAGGAGGTAATCTTCTAAGCCTAGTTTGTTACTTACTCGCTATGCTGTTTAAGTGTTTTCATAGTTAGCTTAGTTGATAGTTTTGAGCTCCTAGTTATGTTATTGCCCTTACTCTTAGTTTAAGCACGGGTTAGCGTTTAATTCTCGCTAGGCATATTTCCTTTTACATGGAGGTATTGTTTTGAGATAGGAAGTCTTAGGAATCCTGTTGGTAGCTTTAGAACCAGTTTAGGAGGACAGGAAGACGATTGAACCAAATGAGGTTCTACCTGAACCTTCATGGCAGACGTACGGCCACTAGACCGAAGGTATGAGCCTTCTAGGCGAATGTACGGCCACAAACCTGGACGTACGGTCAGAAGTGTTTCAGGGAATGCCACTTTGGTCAGTCGTCCGATAGCCTCTGTTTTCATGTTCTAGGTTCGTTTTAGTTGGATTTAGGACTAATCATAGATCTTTTCTCAGAATTCGAGGTTATGGAGCCTCAAGGGAATTTTATGGAAGAGCCTTATGACCCGGTTGAGTACAAACTCACATGGATGCTTGTTGTTACTTTTCCGCATTGCATGTCTATTTTATATATATCAAACATGCATATTTTGCAACTCTCATGAAATACATTTTAAAACTACTGTGGACTCACTTTTGTGAAAACGTGTATTGATTAATAAAATAACAATGAGAGTTGTAAAACTATGCATGTAAAAGACTAATAAGATAAATTGCATCATAAGACATGGTACACCGGTATGTGCGGGATAACGGCCATGGGCTTACTATATCGGTTAACTTTATGGTCAAATGTGTGTGTGTGTGGGGCTTTTGGATCCAATCATTTCGTGACTAAGGCGCAGCCATTCCCTAATAGATGGTCACTATAGGACAGTCATCGTTAGTGGTGTGGGCCACCTGAGGTCGGACTCGGTCATGCTACTAATGGGATGGATGGTAGCGTACAATATCTGGGGCACCGGTGTTGTATTACAGGTCCCTCAGGACAGCGCTAACCCTGCTAAGAAGAGATAATATCTTAGGTAGACCATACGGTTGAACTATTACTGTTACTCATGATTATAAGCATTTATTATACCTATATCACATCCATGATAAACTGTCATCTCTTAATGTTGCATGTGCTTTATAAACAACTGAGTTCACCAGTTAATGACGGGTACGTCATATGCATTTATACTAAGTCGCCGGACTTACCCTTTTATTATTTCCCTTTTTTTTCCGTATGTACAACTATGTTGTCGTAGATAGTTTAACAGAAGATGGATACTGCAAAGTATCTGGTTATCTTGAAGGATTCAACCCAGGAGACGCTTGAGGACTTATTGTAAGTTTTGGCGGGTACTCATGGCAACTAGTACTTTTGAGTTATGTTGTAGACTTAGAGTTTTTTTGCATATTAAGGTATAGTATAGATCCCTTGTAAAGATGATGTGTATAGTGTGATTTCAGCTACTTTGTTGATCTTTGGTAGATGCTCTAGTTGTAACGATTATGTTTATAGAATCTTTTTGTTTTTACTGTTTATTATCCTCTATTTTCGAAGAGTAGACGTCCTCGAGTCTTGTTTGGAGTGGAGTAAGGCTGGGAGACAAACTATGGAATTAATTACTAGTTAATTAATTTTTGGGGCGTTAAACATTGTGCATAGTCTCCGACCGTGACACAAGGTTCCGTAGCCACTTTTGGTGATGTTTGTGGCAATTGTCGTGTACAAAGCTCGATTTTAGTAGCGCCTACCATCAACAGACGAACGGACAAACCAAGGTCGTTAACTAATCATTGGGAGCCTTACTTCTGAGCTTGGTGGGGCAGCACCTCAAGTCATGGGATCAGAAATTGTTCCAAAGCCGAGTTCACTTACAACCGTTCAACCAACCAGAGCACCGGCCTTAGCCCATTTACCATTATTTATGGGAGTAATCCTCGTGCCCCGTTGGATTTGGCGCTCATGCTAAATCTAAATACTTAATGGTACAGATACAAGAGAGCCACAATCTGACCATCAAGAGGTTACAGGAGTCAACGGCAAAGTATAAGGCAGATGCGGACAAGAAGCGATGCACCCTAGAGTTTGAGGAGAGGGATTTTGTGTGGGCTGTGTTGACCAAAGATAGGTTCCCTGTTGGCGAATATAACAAGCTGGCTGCCCGCAAGATTGGCCCTGTTGAGATCGTAGAGAAGATCAATCCAAATGCCTATCGGTTGAAGCTATCTAACCATATCAAGACGTCTGATGTCTTTAATGTCAAGCACCTTGTCCCATTTATAGGTTGTTGTGCCAAATACTACCTAAATTAATAGATAATATTTAGTACGTTTTATTCGCAAGTGCACAAGATATTGTGAAGGAGAAATAAAAAGATATAAAGATAAATGAAAAGGTAGGGCTTTGATATCCACCTCTAATCATACTTAGATAATATAACAATATGCCAATGATCCAATCATATTATGAATACTCAATATTTGCCAACCTAAGGGTATGGGTGTCTACTCCTTAAGCTATTGATTTTCCTAAGCAACGAATTAGGCATGGGTGTTTACTCCAATTCATTTCTTTCTTAAAGGATTTATAATGGGTGTCTACTAAGTTGTTCTTTAAGAAAGCATGAATTTGTGGAAATCGACAAATGCATGAGGCCTATGGCATGGGTGTCTACTCCCAGTTCCTCATGTTGATTAACCCAAGAATCCGGTGTGGATTTCTTTTGTTACTCTTATTAAACCCATGACTCGGTCATCCAAAGTGATTTAATTAACTAATCCATACCACATGCATATAATGCCCAATCACATATATATGAGGAATTCAAGAAAACATGAATTAATCAAGTTAAGCAACACAATATGATTATCATAAAGGCGCTAATCTTGAAATATTAAATAAACATAATTAGGGCTTCAATCTAACCCTCCTAAAGAGTTAGTTATACATAATGAAAATAAAACTAAAAAGAAAAGTGAAAGAAAGAACTGAAAACCGCTACAAGAAGTAGCCACCAAATTCCTCCCCTAGAGTTGTATCTATTCCAGGATCCGTATTCTAAAGGTTTAGAAGTCTTATTTATAGGCTTAGGAATACTCTAGAAAACTTAGAAACCCTAGTAAAATCGTAGGGTTTAGTCCTAGTGTAGCTAGGACTAGAAAAACTCTAATATGGAAAGCAAAGGGAGTCTGGCTGCAGCAAAGGGAGTCTAGCCCTCAATTGTAGCCTGTGTGCACTCGATCGCATCTCTACGATCGATCGGATGTCTTCTGTGCACGATCGCAATGCGATTGAGTCTTCTCTTGTGCGCACGAGCGCATGCCTCGCTCTTCACGTCTGGACCTCTTTGGAAGTGCGCTCGATCACAAGGGACCTGCAATCGATCGCACTACCAGAATGCTTATGATTGCTTCAAGTCTTCTAGCTTTTTCCCAATTTTATCCTTTAAGTCCGATACTTCCAGGAACACTTTCTTTTCTTCCAAAAACTTATAAAACAAAGAAAATATAAAAATGAAGTAAAATAGCACAAACTAACAACACCAAGAAATTAACACATATAAGTTTAAGGGTTAAAATATGAATATTTTGGCACTTAACACACCCCCAAACTTACATATTCACTACAAAAAACGGGGAGTTCTTTGACATGGCAAACAATTACAAACTTTTTGCCACGTCAATAATTATTGACGTGGCTAAAGTCACATGTTAATAAAAATTTTATTGACGTGGCGCATTTCGACACGTCAATAATTATTAACGTGTCAAAGCGCGAGGTCAATAATTATTGATGTGCCATTAATTGACGTATTGAAATGCCACGTCAATAATTATTGACGTGCCATTATGACAAGTCAAAAATTGTTAATGGGCAGAAACGGCACGTCAATAATTTATTGATGTGCAGAAAAGGCACATCAATAATTATTGACATGGCAGTTTGCCATGTTAAAAATTTTTGACGTGTTACTTTTAACACATCAAAAACTATTGACGTGCCATTATTTCAAACGTCAATAATTATAATTAATTATAATTAATCTTAATTAATTTCAATCATATTAGGTAATAAAATTTAATTGGTATACAATATATACATATAATTATACCTGATTCAAAATATTGTCATGGTTTCCTGAAAAAATATATGGTGCATATTAATTTACTAGAAATCATTCTAGTAATATTAATATAATAGCCATATTAATTTTAAAACAATAAATTACAGAATGTATTTATTTTATACGACCTGCAAACCCCACATGAATCCGTTCAACACAAAATATGTGTTTCTTGTTATTTCCAAGTGCCAAAACAAACATTTCATTTCTTTAATATCAAACTACCATTAATACACTGCATGCTAGAATATTAAAGAAATGAAAAGACAAAGAAACAACAAGCAAGCAAATATAAGGAAGGGAGTATCAGTTTCTTGTCGTGAATAATGGTAGAGGGGAGGATGATCTTGAAGAAGTGCGAGGGTGTCGTAGCCGCCATCGAACTTGACCTCCGGTTGTGCACCACTCTAGTTTGGTGAGGCCTTGACTTATCTCAATTGTTCTTAGCTTTGATTCTCGGTGAGTGGATTATTGAGCCATGACGAAAAAATGGACTTTATTATTAACAATCTAAAATATTAATTATTTGTTCTCTAATTAATCTTAAGTATTTGTATTTATAAAAAACATAAGAGAAAAAAAATGATATATATATTGGGTAAGGCCAAAAATATTTATAAGTACGGCCAAAATAATTTTGGGTAGGGGCCAATTTTTATTTTTTCTAGCATACATGGGTAAGGGCCAAATATTTAAAAACTAAAATTTGACCTATACCGGCCCCCCTCATTCCATCACTGGCTGCATGTAGGGCTGGCAAAATGGGTCAGCGGATTGACCCGTTTACGACCCATTTAGGGCAAACCCAAACACGACCCGTTTAGCTAAGGGGTCGGCCCCACCAAACCCGGACACGGCACGACAATTTCACGGGTCACCCAACACGACCCACTTAACCTGTTTAAAATAATGGATCGTGTCAGATCGACACAACCAGTTTAGCCTAGAAGTGATTTTTGTTTTTTTTTTTTTTTTGAAAATGAAAGTGAATAAATTGAAATTTTTTAATCAAATGAGCCAAATACCACTATTTTATATTGTTTTGCTCAAGTTTTCTATAAGCCACATTCAATATTTTCTTTTCTTGTAATTACGTAAACCACATACTGTAAAAACAATTAATTTTTCAAAACCCATTACTTTGTTTCATTCAATCTTTCTCTGCGTTTGGTTTCTAAGAAAGTGCAAGAACAGGGTAACGCCAAATCTGTGTCTCCAATCTTTGTAGAAAGCCAAGTTACCTAAAGTTTGTGTACAACACCATCGAACTCCCACCCCAAGACTACTACGATTATGTCATTGTTGGAGGTGGGTGTTTCATTTTTATGCCCAATTTGTACAGGAAATGAAAAACAAAATCAGAGCAAGAGAAAGATACATACGGATGTGGCATCAGAGCTGAAGAGAAGAGAGGAAGAGGAAGAGAGATGCGACGTCGGCGGGGAGAGAGAGAGAGAGAGAGAGAGAGAGAGCAGCGTGAGGAGAGAAACTGAGAGTGAGGGAGATAAAAAGGAGGCAGTGTGACACTATGACGAGAGGAGAGGAAAGAAAATGATGTTTTAGGTTTATGAGTTTTTTTTTTTTTTTTTTAAAAAAAATGAAAAAATTAAACGTGTCTAGCCGGTCACCCACGGGTGACCCGCGGGTTGACCTGCCAAGAGAAAAATAAACGGGTCAAAAACGCTTCAACCCGTTTATGACCCAAACTCGTTAAGGGTTAAACTCAAACCGGGTAATTTCGTGTCGTGTTCATGTCGGGTTCGCAGGTCGGGTCAAAATTGCCAGCCCTAACTGCGTGCCACTTTGACTTTAGTTATCTTCCAGGAATTCTAGATCGAGGACTAAGTGTGGGCAATCACTGGTTGATTTTATGCTTCAACAAGTATGATTACTAATAAATCTCTATAAGACACAAATACACTTAGCCATCAATACACGATTTTAAACTATCACTTTAAAGGCAAAAGAATGCTCACTACAAAGCCTAGAAGTGTCCCAAAATAATATAGAACATCCAAGAGGTAGAAAAAAGCAGGGCTACTGCATTGCCATTTCATGAACAACATCGGCAGTTAGAATATATGATTGTAATCAAATCATTCTGATTACATATAATCTTCTATCCTTTAGGTAATATTATCTCACCTATCATATTAGTATTATCTTCACCTACCTCAATTTCCTATAAAAAAGAGTAATTTGTAATGTAAATCAATAAAGCAATAAGAGCGAAAATGTATCAGTATTGGGCTTTTATCTAGTGTTGAACGTAGGTATCTAACATTGAATCACCCATAAATACTTTGTCTTTGTTTTCTTTATTTCTTTAATTAGGGAAATATAATGGCTCAGATTACCTCCATAGTCTCAATATAAGCTGCATAATGTACGTGCTGAAAATATAGAAGTCTTTTGTTTAATATTGTCAATTTGATTTTAACATGTTTTATTATGTTTACTGTGAACGGGGTGTTTATAACCGCCCCGCCAACTGCTAACTACTTATAACCGTTAACCGCTAACCGCATTGGTATGCGGTTATAAAAAATCACTAACCGGCTATTGCCGTTGCGGTTATCAGTTTTAAGGGCAGGGAAAAGCGGTTAATAACCACTAACCGCCTACCCTTATATATATATATTAATAATTATTATAATATAACATCCAAAACTATATGTATGTTAAATATAATGTGGTATGTGATGTTTTGGGTCAGGCCTTATTCAAAAACATTGTCTAGCCCAAAAAACAACATGTTCTTTTCATCTCTTTGGAAACACTTTGGCCCAAAACGTTTAAAATAAGCTAAAAAAATAAGCCTAGTGATGGCTCAAATCACTTAAAAAGCCCATATAAAAAAAAATGTTAGAAAACCACCAATTATTGGTTTAAATAATTGCTAACTGTCTTGGCCGTTGCGGTTATTAAAAATCGATAACTGCCCAAGGCAGTTGCAGTTAGCGATTATAGCCAATAACCGCTAACCGTAACCGCTTATGCAGCGCTAGTGACCGAGGATGAAAGTGAATTAAAGAAGCGAAAAATACAAATGGAAAAGAAGACGAGATGTGACGTCTAGTGGCACCCAAATCCCACCAAATCTTTGCCTCAGTCTAAGTAGTACCACTACCACTGCTTTGTCTCTGTCTCTTATCACCCCTCCCCTCACATCCTTTCCCTCCAAATCCCATCCATCTCTTGTTGGAAATAAAGATGTGGGAATTGCAGGGAAAAAATAAACGTAGAATACAAACAGAATGGGAAGTAAATGAAATCTGGACAGTAAGGTGATTGTGACTCTATCTCTTAGATAAATATTGCCTCCCACTTGTATTAGAAGTTTTGCAAAAGGGAATTAGAGCAAGCTTATCCTCAGGATACAATACTGTCCGATGTAGTGTGCAGATTGCAAACTCTGAACACTATCCAGAACCAGAAATATTTTGTAATAGCCATTAATAATGGTGAGAGGAAGAGAGAGAAAATAAAATTATCTGTAAAATAATAAAACTGTTGGGAATTAAAATATTTCTATATAATTTCATATTATCTCAGAAGCAGTTTTTTTTTTTTTTTAATTGAAATAACGGTTACACATTAAAATCTAACGTTGAAAAAGCAGTTGAAACTTGAAAACACATGATCTCATATAACATAATAATAAGAGATATTGATGAAGTAGTGGTAACCGGTCAAAACAAGATAATAGGATAAAAAGTTATTTATTTAAAATAAATGACTATTAAAACATGATAATAGGAGATCAGTTATTTATTTGAAATTCAAAATGATCATGAAATAATAATAAATTTGAAATTTTAGTTTCATGAAATAACATCAACAATCCCCAACTTATTTCAAGAAAAAAAAATTTTAAAAAAAAATGTTGTTACTCCAAATTGTTGCTACATAAATGAATGTACCTTTAGGGTTTGAACTTTCACTTAGTGTATAATCCTCAAAGCTTTATCAGTGTGATAGTAGACTCAATGTCTTTGAACTATCATACTTAATGATAAAACCGGAGAATTAACACATATCAACATATTAAAATTTATGTAGTTCTTTTCAGCCGCGCATTAATGGTCATACGTGTTATCCCAACTTCATGAGTGCTCTAGGTGGCTTACCAAGCCTGGACAAAAGCGGTTTGACTTTACACTCACATAGGTAGAGTTCTTCTAGACGCTCCTGTAGATTAAAAAACACCATTTATGCGAACTCATTAAGAGTTATACTCAACCTTTCCTTTTCATTACAGGACTCGCACTAAACATCAATTTTTCCTCTAGATGGTCTAATTTAGTGCTAATATCATCACCATCAAGATTTGTTTTTCCCATTGAACCTAGAGTTTGTTTTCCAAAGTCTAGGTTGGGTTGCCATCTTGTAGTGATCTATTCAATTGGTTTTAGACCTATCTCAAATGAGGTTTTACGAATTAGATCCTTACTTAGGCCTTTTGTAAAAAGATCTGCTAAGTTCGTGCACGATTTTACATAGTCTACTGTGATAATGTCTTCTTCCAATAATTGTCTCACAGTATTATGTCTAAGACTGATATGTCTTGACTTCCCATTGTAGGATTTACTATATACTCTTGATAATATAGCTTGGCTATCACAATGCAAGGAAATTGGAGGCATGGGACTTGGCCATACAGGCAAGTCAATCAAAACATTTCTCAACCATCCAACCTCTCTTCCAACAGCTCCTAAAGCAACTAACTATGACTCTATAGTTGAGTGAGTTATACAAGTTTGTTTCTTGGATCACCAAGAGATAGCTGCACCACCAAGGATAAAAACCCATCCACTCGTGGATTTAGATCCATCATCAACACAATTCCAATTAGCATTACTATACCCTTCAATTACGAAGGGATATCCTCCATAGTGTAGAGCATATGATTTAGTTCCTTTTAAATAACCCAACACTATGGAAATTGCTTTCCAATGTTCAATGCTTGGACAACTTGTGTATCTACTCAATTTGCCCATGGCAAATGCAATGTTTGGACGTGTGCAATGCATTGCAGACATCAGACTTCCAATAACACTAGAATATTCTAGTTGTGATACATATCGATTTTTATTTATTCCAAGCTTTAAACTTGAGTTATAAGGAACACGAGAAATTTTGTCATGCAAATGACTAAATTTATTCACAACTTTATCAATATAATAAGTTTGAGATATGGCATATGCATTTCCTATTTTGTGTAATTTAATACCAAGTATAGTGTTTGCTATACCCATATCTTTCATATCAACATGTGATGATAAAAAATCTTTTGTATCTTTAATACAAGAAATACTATTACTAAAAATTAGCATGTCATCTACATACAAACATATAATGACAGTATTACTATCGAACATTTTAAAATAAATGCATCATCAGCTTCATTCAAACGAAAATCATTAGAAATAACTACGTTATCAAATCTTTCATGCCATTGTTTTGGAGCTTGTTTTAAACCATATAATGACTTGACTAATTTACAAACTTTGTTTTCTTGTCCTGGAATAATGAACCCTTCTGGTTGTTCCATATATACTTCTTCATCCACATAACAATTTAAGAATGCTTTTTTCACATCCATTTGATGGATTTCAAGATTATATATGGAAGCCAAAGATATCAAAGTTCTTATTGAAGAAATCCTAGCCACAGGAGCATATGTATCAAAATAATCAATGCCCTTTGATTGTCTAAACCCTTTGGCTACTAATCTAGCCTAATATTTGTCAATGGATCCATCAGATTTCATCTTTTTCTTAAAGATCCATTTACATCCTATGGATTTACAACCGGAAGGTAAATCTACAAGAATCCATGTGTTATTAAACACAATGGACTCCATTTCATCATCAATAGCTTCCTTCCAAAATGTGGCATCCCTAGATTTCATAGCTTCTTCAATGTTAGAAGGTTCATTTTTTGTATTGTAACACACACCAACTTCATTCACAATCACTTGAGAGTTGCCTTCTATAAAATATGTCAATAAATCAGGACCAAAACTCTTTTGTTTTCTAATTCTTTTGGATTTTCTAATTTCAAAAATCTCTTCATTTTCTGCAACAATATTTTCAAAAATATTTTCATTATTAGAAGTACTTGCTTCAGAAAAATTAGAGTTTTTAATTATATTGGATTCAAAAAATTCTGCATCTCTTGATTCAATAACTACATTAGAATCCAATTCAAGAAAACGATAAGATTTAGTATGAAAAGCATAACCAAGGAAAACACATTTGGAAGTTCTTGGTCCTAATTTAGATCTTTTAAAATCAGGCAACCTAACATAAGCTACGCATCCCCACAATTTAAAATAATTTATGTTGGGTTTACGTTTAAACCATAACTCATAGGGGGAAAAATTATTTCTTTTAGAAGGCACTCTATTTAATATGTGAATTGCAGAAAAAAAAGCTTCACCCTAAAGATTTACAGGCAAACCAGAATTGTTAAGCATTGCATTTACCATATCCATGAGTGTTCTATTTTTTCTTTCTGCTACACCATTTTGTTGTGGTGTATAAGGCGTTGTTCTCTCATGAATAATATCATTAATTTCGCAAAAATTGTCAAAGTCATTATTAAAATATTCTCCACCTCTATCACTTCTTATTGATTTAATCTTGCAACAAAGTATATTTTCAACTTCAGCTTTATAAATTTTAAACATATCTAAAGCTTCATCTTTTGTTCTAATCAAATAGATATAAGCATATTTAGACAAATCATCTATAAAAGTAATAAAATATCTTTTATCACCTCTTGTAATTTTGCCACTCAAATCACATACATCAGAATGTATTAATTCAAGTAAATTCGAAGATGATCTATTAACACTTGAAAACGTTTTCTAGTTAACTTTGTTTTAACATAGATTTCACATTTATCTCTATCATCATGCAAATTAGAAGGCAGCAATCCTAATTTAACCATATGATTCACAGAATTATAATTTACATGTCCTAATCTAGCTTGCCATAATGAATAAGAGTCAACAATATAAACAGAAACATTCTCCTTTATTAAATTGAGTTTAAACGTTCCATTTAAATCCGTTGCCCACAAACATGCCATTTTGGTCAAGACAAATTTGTCAAACTCAAATACAAGTTTATAGCCATGTTTGGACAAAAGACCATCAGAAACCAGAGTCTTTCGAATCTCTAGTGCATGAAATACATCAATAAGAGTAACTATTTTGCCAGAAGAAAATTTGAACTCAACAGTGCCTTTTTCAATTACTTTGGAGGTAGTTGAATTTCCCAGGTAGAGTTCAATCTCATCACCAACTTTCTTATATTTTTTGAAAAGATTTCTATCTCCACATATGTGACGAGTTGCACCAGTATCAACCCACCATCTTGAATCATTGATTACCATTTTCACTTCAGAAATTACAGCAATAAGATTTTCTTCAAAATTGTTGGCCTGTTCCTTCTTCTTCACAACTCTACAATTCTTGATGAAGTGCCCAGTCTTCTTGCAGTAATGACAAATCACATTTTTCTTGAAATTGCCCTTTTTCTTTGGACCTATTTTACTAGGACCACCAAATTCATATTTGGGCTTTTTCCCTTTTTTGTTGTCTATTTCAACAACATGGGCAGATTTGCTCATTTCAGCCTTTTCTTTGAGTTTGTCTCGAAGCCTTGACTCTTCTTCAATATGAAGTTGTCTCTGAAGACCTTTCAGAGTCAGATCATCACCTTTTCTCTTAAGTGACTTATGGTAATCCTTCCAAGTTGGAGGCAATTTGGCAATAATAGCACCCACTTGAAGCTTTTCATCAATTGAAATGCCCTCTAAATACAATTGTTGGGCAATAAGTTGAATCTCATGAACCTGATTCAAAATAGGCTTATTATCCACCATTTTAAAATCAAAATAATTACTTACCAGATAGCTTTTGTTGCCAGAATTCTCAATTTTGTATTTGTTCTCCAATGCCTCCCAAATCTCTCTTGCAAACTTATTTGGTGCATACATATCGAACAGTGGATCGGTGAAGGTGTTGAGGATACTTCCCCTACATCTGTAGTTGTCTTCCTCCCATTTGAACTTCACATCAATTTGTTCATCAGTTGCTCTGAACATTCGGACAGGGTGTGTCGAGCACATAACGAACCTTCAATGTTGTCAGTTGAAATTCAACTTTCTCCTTCCAGCGTTTGTAGTTGTTGCCATCAAAACGATCCAATTTGGAAAGATCTTGTGGCATCACATTCAGAGAAGTAACAGCATAATTCATTGTTGGAAGTGCCATTGAAAAATGCAAAATATTTATCTAAGAATTGTTGGAAATAAAGATGTGGGAATTGCAGGGAAAAAATAAACGTAGAATACAAACAGAATGGGAAGTAAATGAAATCTGGACAGTAAGTCGATTATGACTCTATCTCTTAGATAAATATTGCCTCCCACTTGTGTTAGAAGTTTTGCAAAATGGAGTTTTGCAAAATGGAATCAGAGCAATTTTATCCTTAGGATACTATACTGCCCAATGTAGTGTGCAGATTGCAAACTCTGAACACTATCCAAAACCAGAAATATTTTATAACAGCCGTTAATAATGGTGAGAGGAAGAGAGAGAAAATAAAATTATTTGTAAAATAATAAAACTGCTGGGAATTAAAATATATCTATATAATTTTCTATTATCTCAAAAGCAGTTTTTTTTTTTTTTTAATTGAAATAACGGTTACATATATTTTAAAATCTAACCTTCAAAAAGCAGTTGAAACTTGAAATCACATGATCTCATATACCATAATAATTGGAGATATTGATGAAGTAGTGGTAATCGATCAAAACAAGATAATAGGATAAAAAGTTATTTATTTAAAATAAATGACTATTAAAACATGATAATAGGAGATCAGTTATTTATTTGAAATTCAAAATAGTCATGAAATAATAATAAATTCGAAATTTTAGTTTCATGAAATAGTATCAACATCTCTATGACTTTTCACTTCCTCTTACGTGGCTTTTACTCGTTATGCCCACATCACGCTCCCATGAGGCCCCCAATACGCATTGTGTAATCAACATTGGTTTAATTTCATGAACCAGACAACATGTGGAAAATGAAAAATAGTTGGGATGAAAAGGTGGTTATGGTTAGCAGTTATTGGTTAAAACCGGTAATCGTAATTGCCAAGGTGGTTAATAAAATTCACTAACCGCCAAGGTGGTTAATTTAACCAGAGGTTAGTGGTGTGTAACTATAATAACTACTAACTACTTTTATAAAAGAAAATTTTAAAAAATTTTAAAATGTTTTTTTAAAAAAAAAAAAAACTCAAAACAGAACAATGTCATTTCTATGGTAATACAATAATATCATACTACATACGACATAGTTTTCAGATTTTAATACTTTTTATGTATATTTAAAATTTTAAACACAAAAACGACATCATTTCATGTATATATATATATAGGAAAAAATATGAAAAGGCCCCTCAAACTAATAGTTGTTTGCGATAGAGCCCCACAATGCTCAAAAGGTACTAAAGTAGACCATCAAACTACCAAAATGTATCAAAAAGGCCACTTATTTTTTAATTTCCCTATAATACCCATATTCTTTTAAAATAATAATAATAAAAAAAAACTATTTTTTAAAAAGAAAAAAAAAACCAATGGGCGAATAAATACAACTTTTTTTAATAAATAAATAATTAGTCATTATAATTTGCCTAAATTACAAATTACTTTATGTTGTATGAAAGTAAAATCAAAGGTTCCTAAGATATTCTAAAACAAAAAACAAATTAGTTTGTGGAGTCAAATTCCGATAAAAAATTTGATGTAATCTGTTAAATATGACATAAGCGCCAATAAAAAAGGCAACATGTGTCATTCTTAATATATATATATATATTAAACTAAAAAAAAAAAAAAGGAAAGCTGCCCCTTCCCTATTTTCTTTTTTCTTTTATTAAAAAAATTAAATTAAATTTCTAGTTTTCTATTTTATTAATTTTTTATTTTAGTTTTGGGTTAAATACCTCAAACCTCCTTAGGGTTTATCAACTTTATTTTTTCTCTCCTGAGGTTTCATTTTTATCACAGGACCCCCCTTGGGGTTTTTATAAAGGACGAAGTTAGTCCATCCATTAGTTGACCATTAGGACAGACACGTGGACCAATAAAATGTTGACACGTGGCACCTATTTATTTATTTATTTTTTCTAATTTTTTAAAAAATGTATTTTTCATTTTTTATTTTATTATTATTTTTTAAAAAAAAAAAATGGAAAAAACTGGGGGTGGCTCTTGGGCATTTGGGGGTGGCCGAGCCACCCCTTGGGCACCAGGGGGTGGCTCAGCCACCCGCATGGAGCCTTGGGGGTGGCCGAAACCACCCCCAATCATGGGGGCGGCCGAGCCACCCCGGGCACTGGGGTGGCTCGGCCACCCCTAGTACCCACTGGGGGTGGCTCGGACACCCCCATCCGGCCAGATGGGGGTGGCCTGGCCACCCCCATGGCCAAAGGGGGTGGCTCAAGTGGCCAAGGGGGTGGCAATTTTTTTCCTTTTCTTTTTTTTCTTTTTTTTTTTTGAATACATTTTTTTTAAAATTAAAAAAAAATTAAATAGGTGCCACGTGTCAACATCTGATTGGTTCACGTGTCAGTCCTAACGGTCAACTAACAGATGGACTAACTTGGTTCTTTATCAAAACCCCAGGGGGGTCCTGTGATAAAAATGAAACCCTAGGGAGGAAAAAATAAAGTTGGCAAACCCTAGGGGGGTCTAAGATATTTAACCCTTTGGTTTTTAAACGAATAAGGGTACTATTGGAATATAAAAAAATATGTGGCATTTTGACACACGTTGGTAGCTTGATGGGCTACTTTAACACTTTGGTAGTTTAGGGGGCTTTTTTATATTTTTTCGATATATATATATATATATATATATATATATATATAGGCAGTTAGCAGTTAGCGGTTTTTGCTAACCACTTTAAAAACTAGTTAGCGGTTAGTGCGGTTAATAGTTAACAGTTAGTGAGATATATAGGAAGTTAGCAGTTGACAGTTAGTAGTTAGTGGTTTTTGCTAACCACTTTAAAAACTGGTTAGTGGTTAGTGCGGTTAATAGTTAACCATTAGTGACGTTAGTAGTTAAGATGCATTCACCTTTTCACCCTTAAAAAAATTGTAGTTTAGATGCATTCACCGTACTTTACATAGTTAGGCTTTCCCTCGCGCATTTACTCGTCATGAGCTCTCCATAGTTTGCTGTTGAAATCTCTTCATCTCCACATTCACAACTGCGTGACGCATACAAGGCACGATGAAGAATAGAATATGGTTTCACTCTATGATGCCTTGACCACATTGATCCGAAGGGATGCACGCATCCTCGATAGGGTTTCACTCATCGCCTTCGACGAGACTCCTTTACATTTAGTAGCTTTGCATGGTCATCTTAAAGAGGTGGACTCGCTAAGGCAAGCTCCTCTTCATTTGGCTTCCGTTGAGGGCCTCACCAAGATTGTAATAGTATTATTGGGAGCCAATAAAAGTATTTGCTTAGATATTGATAATGATGAGAGAATTCCTCTCCACTTAGCTGCAATGAGAGGACGAATGGATATCATAAAGGAGTTAGTTATTGCTCAACGAGAGCCCATCCAGGTGAATCTCAATGGAGACAGTGTGTTGCACTTGTGTGTTCGATATAATCATTTGGATGCTTTGAAATTGTTAATGGAATTGGCTCATGGTGATAAAGTACTCCTCAGCTCCAAAGACCATGATGGCAATACTATATTACATTTAGCTGTGATGCTCAAGCATATGAAGGTGCGTTGAAATTTTATTTGAGATCCACCTATTTTTTTTCCTTCCCTTTTTTTCATAATAATTTCGTTTGTATTCCTATACTAGTACTAAAATTTTAAACAGGAAGAAGGTAAAAAGATCCCTTCATTGATTTGGGGCCTTTTTCGTACATGCCAACCAAAAATAGAAAGATCCCTTCGTTTCATGCAGTACGTTCGTCTAAAGTTCATGCAAAAGGTTGGAAAAAATGTGGTTGAGTTAAATTAATTTAGGGCTTCTTTGGTTTTTCCCATAAGATTGGAAAGAATCTTGTTTTGTTGATTTGTTTAGTTGCTTTGTAATTGTGTTCGAGTGAGTTTTGCTTGCTAGAGGCATATTGGTTCAGTTGCCTGGAATGAAAAAATCTATTCATCCAAAAAATGAATTTATTTGGTCTGCTTTGTGGAAGAGCTTTAAGAGTTTCTCGCAGTTTTTGGATGATTCAATGGAGTGTTGTGTTTGTGCAGGCCATATAATACTTACTTTCAGTACCGGAAATAAAAAGAGAGACGAATGCCACAAACAGGATTGGTTGCATAGCTTTAGATATCTTAGAGGTATGTCCGAGAGATTTTAAATGTTTTTAAATACAAAACATTCTAAAGGAAGGTGCTGTCAAAAGATTCGCAATGAGTGGTACTAGTGTCGATGAAGCACAACCAGCTCGATCATGGTCTAGGGTATGGAGGTGCATTCTTTCATTATTTGGAAACCACCAAGAAAATTTGATAGAGGAAACACGAGGCACATTGATGGTAGTGGCCACTGTCATTGCAACCATGCCTTTTGAAGCTAAGATCAGTCCACCAGGTGGTGTTTTTCAAGATGGTAACGAATCTCAAAAAGTAGGCACAACAATTTTATCTTATACCAAACCAGATGACTACCAATTCTTCTTATATTTCAATACCACATCTTTCTATGCATCTCTATGTGTCATAATTTTGGTCATTAGTAGATTTTCTCTTGGGAGCAATCTTTATATGGTGTATGACGTTAATCATGCTTACCTTAGTTGCTTCCATGAAATTTACTTATATAGTGGTATTGGGTAGGCCAACCTAGGAAAAGCTTAAGGAAAGATTTTTTCCGGTGGCCCTTATATTAACAATTATTTGGATGTATAGAGACAAGAGTTACAATAACTCAAGAGACAAAGAACTCAAAGAGTTAAAAGTTACAATAACTCAAGAGACAAGAGTAACAAATGATAAATTAACTTTATTGTTGTTAATGTAAAAGTATAAAAGACTTGTAACGTTCATACTTTCTCTATAAATAAGAGTATTGTACACAATCAAAAATATCAAGGAAATATGTAGCCAAGAAAAGGCTTTGATGTGTGGATGTGGGCCATAGGCCGAACCACTTTAATTCTCTGAGTCTCTATTCCTTGTTCTCATTTCTCTTCTCTAAATTATAAGTTCTAATATGGAATCAGAGCCTCAAAAACTCATGCGAGTATCGATCCTGTGCCAATATTTTTTTTTTCTCTCATCCCTTCCGCATCTGCAATTACAATCAAAACCCACAGTCTCACATATTTTTCATCTTCCACGGCCAAAATTCACCCCGCATTGTAACTTGTCATGGGTTCTCAATACAAGTTGGTTTTAATTTGTCAAAAAACAAAAAAGCCCAAACACGTATATGTTTGGTCAATGTGACCTTTTTAAGGTGCATAGTTGGCCCAATTTTGGCCATTGTAGCTGATGCCGACCAAACCGTCGCTGATGTCCATGTTATAGCCATAATAGCCGATGCTGGCCAGAGTCGCCGAAGTCCAAGTTTCAGTCAAAGTAGCTAATGTTCCAATTCAGGCCATAGAAGCCATTTCTCGGCCTTTTGATGTTCAAGATCAAACTTCAACGTACGTGATCTACTATTGAGTTTACGGGGTCGTATTAAGACAATAATTACAAGAGCTCAAGAGACAATGGTTATAAGATCTTCTCAAAAACTTGGGATTTACTTAGAGAAAAGAAGGAAGATGTTTGTTGGTGGAAGATGGTGTGGTTTCCAAATGCTATCCCTAAGCATGCTTTCATTTTATGGCTTGCTGTACAAGACAGCCTCCTTACTGGGGATCGGTTGATAAAATGGGGATATAAAGGTGAGGTTAAGTGTTTCTTTTGTCATAACCAAATTGAAAGCAGGGATCATTTTTTTTTTTTTTTTTTTAGTGTAGCTTCAGCTACAGATTATGGAAGTTTTGTATGCATCATTGCCATGAAAATAATTCTGCTATTATCTGGGATGAGGTTCTAAAGTTAGGAATCAGCAAATGAGAAACTAAAACTCTTAAAGGTCTCCTCTGCCGCCTTGTGCTAGGATTTGTTATCTACAATTTGTGGTGCACTAGATATGAAATAAATTACTCTGGATAATCTATTTCTGAGGAATAGATTTTGAGGAAAGTTTTTTGGGAAGTGAGAACAAGAATTGCTGGGAAGGGCAAGTTTCCTAAAACCAGAGAGAATTTGGTTTTTGCTGCTTAGTGGAATTTACTTGCAGATTTATTCTTGTAATAGCTACAATGATAGTGTGGTTTGTAGTTAGGCCCTTGTGAGGGAGTCTTTGTTGGTGAGGCTTGGTGGTTTTTTTGTGGTTTGGTTTTGTTTGCTGTTTATATTTTTCATCTGCAGACTGCATTTTGGTTTTTTGTTGGTTGGGGTAGGCCTCTGTGAGGTTGAGTTTTTCAGCCTTTTGAAAAAGGCTTGTATTTGGTGTTACTATTGTTGATTGGTTTGTTTGCTTATAAAGTCTCTTATTCATAAAAAAAAAAAAAAAAAAAAAATGGTTACAAGATCTGATGTAGTGTAGGCTCATGATGAACAAGAATTGACAACAAGTAGAAGGGATAAATACTCCTATGATTGTGAGACTATTAATGAATCAAAGAAATTTTCTTAAAACAATAGATGCTATCTAGAGTTTAAGGAGAAATCACAATGTTAAGTGCCAAAATATTCATATTTTAGCCCTTAACTTACATTTGTTAATTCCTTAATTTTGATTAATTTATGTCATTTTAGTTCTTTTATGTGTTTTATGTGTTTTTGTAGGCCCTTGGAAGAAAATGAAACAATCTCGGAAGGTTCGGGCTTAAAGAGTCATTTTCAAAAAAAATGAAGCCTCTGGTAGTGCGATCGATCGCAGTGGAGCTGCGATCGAGCACACTACAGGCGAAGAGCACGAGTGCAAGGTGTGCGCTCGTGCGCACCAGGGGAACCCTCGATCGGACCTGTGATCGAGCGCCAGCATGAAGGATAGATCACATACCTACGATCGATCGCACACCTGCGATCTAGCTCACCCGTGCGTGAGGGGCAAGCCAGCCGCTAGCCTTGATATGGAAAGTGTGATTTTTAGGGTTTTGTAGCTTTGTGCGAACTAAGTAGGGGTGCAAATGCGGTTACGGTTAGCGGTTAGTGGCAATAACCGCTAACCGTAACCGCCTTAGCGATTAGTAAATTTCACTAACCGCAACCGCGAACCGCTAGGCGGTTAACGGTTAGCGGTTAACCGCCGGTTAGCGGTTAGTGAAATAGATAACCGCCCGCTAACCGCTTTTTAAAAATTGAGTTTTTTTTTTGGACTTTTTTTTTTTAGCCTTTTTTTACCCTCATTTTTTTTTTCTTGTATTTTTAATATCTTCTTGGGCCCAATTGCTATAAAAAGAGCCCATATTGAAAAATCCAAAATATTTGACCCAAAATTTACATTTACTTGTACTTTAAAAAAAAATTCTTAAATATTAAATCATAACCGGTTAACTTTTTTTAAAATAATAATAATAATAATAATAATAATAATAATTCAACACAACATACAAAAAAAAATTCAGAATTCAGACAACTGTCACAACATATAAATAAATATATAAAAAAAAGTTCAACACAAAGCATATAAAATAAGTTCAAATAAAACATTAAATTATACAAATAAAACATTAAAACTTCATCAATCCTCTCATTTGGTCCTCTAGCAAATCCTGTGGACATCAAAAGAAGAAAAGTTATAATATTAACCATAATAATATTAAGGCACAAGCATGTACACATATCAAAACGTGCTTAATATAATTGTATTGTAATTAAAATACTATGACAATTCAAAAAATAATAACCTTCGTTACTAATTAACAAACCTCTAGGCAAAAGATGAAGCAGCACTTGAACTTGAAGGTTGAGTCACACCTATGAATAAATAATTAGAATAAATTAATAAATAATGAAAACTAAATGAAGTTGCAAATAACTAATTTATAAACATTTACCTAGCTCATCAAATTCTGCCAAAAACTCCTCCAACTCGGCATCGCTTAGGCAGTTCTTTATCCAGTCGTGTGTGCAAATCAAGGCTTCAGCGGTAAGTGGAGACAATGAACTCCTAAAACAATCCAATACACGTCCACCGGTGCTAAATGCGGATTCAGAAGCAACAGTGAAAATAAGAATGGCAAATACATCATGAGCTATCTCTGCGAGGATAGAGTATTTGGACGCATTAACTTTCCACCAACCTAAAATATCAAAATCTTTTATTGTTTTTTCACACTCATCCAATGAATACTGATCAAACTCCGACTTACATGCCAAATCATTATCTTCCTCAACGTGTTGGGAAAACATCTTCCTAAATTGGTAGTCGCTATCTTCCAAGACATCACAACCAACATTCAAATTATCACTTGAACTTCCTACATTTGCCTGAATGGTAGACGACTCACTAGCATTAAACTTATTGTATTGGTCCATCAAACGTTTTATGAGGGATTTCACTATTTTCACTATGCCTTTCGCCCGCTTAGGAACTTAATATCTAATGGTAATGTTCAAACTCCTAAATCCTAAATTCCTAAAGTATCTAATAATGCTTTAATTAAATTGTAGACTTGTAGTTATAAGTAATATATTGTTTAATTCAATTGAATCAATTGTGATTATCATTGTACATGAATCATATGATTAACTTGTAGACTTATGACTTATGAGTTATGTCATATTATATATGTGTTATTTATTATTATATAATCATATGATTTAATGATCAAGTCATCATGTGATATAATCATATCAATTATAGTGATAATATATAAATTACTAAAATTATAATGATAATACATTAATACTTAAATTGTGTTTATAAGTAACACATTGGTCATTGTTTAATCCAATGTCAATTACTTAATTTGATATTATACGAATCATATCATCATTGTACATTAATAATATGATTCACTTAAAGTCTTGAATAAAGTATTTGAATTGTCATTGAATCATATGATTAAGTATTGATATTATACATTTATATTATTCATATACATATGTAGACTTATATAGACTTATAAGTTTATAACATACATTGGAAATAAGTCTCTAGATATTTAATTGTTGTATTAATATGAATTGGTATACTTATGAGTTATGTCATATTATATATGTATAATTTGTTATTATATAATCAAATGATTTAATGATCAATCTCATGTGATATAATCATATAAATTATAGTGATAATATATTAATACTCAAATTGTGATTTAATTTTTTTTTTTTTTTAAATTTTGATTTAATGATCAAGTGATTATATGATATAATCATATAAATTATAGTGATAATATATTAATACTCAAATTGTGATTTAATAATCAAGTGATTATGTTATATGTATAAATATTTTTATAATTATAATTATAAAAATATATTATATAAAAAGGCGGTTAGCGGTTAGCGGTTACGGTTAGTAGATGCAATAACCGCTAACCGCTAACCGCTAGGCGGTTATAGCGGTTAGGCGGTTAGCGGTTAATGCGGTTAGGCGGTTAGACGGTTAGGCGGTTGGCGGTTATAACGGTTAGCGGTTAGCGGGCGGTTTTTAACCGCCCGCCTTTGCACCCCTAGAACTAAGGCTCAAACCCTACGATTTTTAGGGTTTCTAGAATATTCCTAAGGCTTATACATAGACCTCTAAGCCTCGATATTCAATACACAATTTCCAAGGAGAAGAATTGGAGCTCTTCAAGTTCAAGTTTTGGGTTTATTCTTTTCCTTTCTATTTTTATTTTATGAAGATGTTTAACATCAAACTCATGTGTAACTAATATACTTAGTAGGGCTAGATTGAAGCCCTAGTTATGTTTAGCTAATATTCAATATTGGCGCCTTTGTGATGATCAAGTTGTAATATTTAACTTGATTAATTCCTGCTTTCATGAATTCCTCATATGTGTTTGCCTGATCAATTAGTCAAATCAATTTGGGTGACCGATTCCTGGGTTTAATAAAAGTAACAAAAGAAATCCACGCAGGATTCTTGGGTTAATCAACATGGGGAACCGGAAGTAGACACCCATGCCCGAGGCCTCATGTGTTTGTCGATTTCCACAAATTCATGCCTTCTTGAAGAACAACTTAGTAGACACCCATGCTAAATCCTTTTAAGAATGAAAAGAATTAGAGTAGACACCCATATCCTTAGGTTGACAAACATTTAGTATGCATAACATGATCAAAGCAGTGGCATATTGTTATATTATCTAAATATAATTAGTGGTGAATATCAAAGCCCTACCTTTCATTATTATCAAATCAAAATCAATCTTATTTTGTTTTACTTAAGGAATTTAATTTAAGCAAAATTTAGCAATCCTCGTGGGAACGATCCCGTACTTGAATCATATACTACTATGTTGACCTTGTGCACTTGTGGGTAAAACGTACAGTTATTTGCTTATTTATTTAGGTAGATATTTGCACAACAAGTTTTTGGCACTGTTGTCGGGGATTGCGGCAAATTTTGTTTAGAATTATTTTGCTTTAGTTTTGTTATTTTAATTTTAAATTTTAAATTTTGTTTTTACCAAAAATCAAAAATATTTTCCGTTTTTCTTAATTTTTCTGTTCTCTGTTTTGTTTTAGTTTTGCGGTACCAGCATTCTGTTACTGCGATCGAACGGCGGCCGAGTGCGATCGAGCACACTAACCTGCGATTGAGTGCAGTTCTAGGGAGCATCCGGACAAGCAGCACTGAAGCTGCTTTGACTGCAGAGGCAATTCAATTTATGCAAGGTCGTCAATCTCAAGATTCAACCATCCTTCCACTCAATCGCGAATTCGAGCGGACAATTCGACAAAGAGCTAGAGACAAAGAAGAAGAGAAAGAAGTTGAGGAAACAATGGAAGATTTGCAAGAGAACCCACCAATAGTGCCAAGAACACTAGAGGTAGATCCACCACCGGTGCGCAGACCAATGAAACAGGCTGTCATCCCGACAAACCTTAACCAGCCATCGTGCATAGCATATCAACCGGAGTGGAAGGTAATTATTATATATCCCTTCAGATACTCAATACATTGACTCACTTTAGGGGCACAGCTACTGAGGATCCTAACTTGCATCTCAAGGAATTCTTTGACCTATGCAAGCTTTAGCACATACAAGGCCTAACTCCAAAGAGACTCAGGTTAGTCCTCTTTCCTTTTTCTTTGAAAGGTAATACTAAACTGTGGTATAATTCTTTGCATGCAGATTCCATCCATACTTGGGAAGAATTAGCCACTAAGTTCCTAAATAAGTTTTTCCCGGCTCAAAAGACAATGTAGCTTAAAAGGGAACTTCAAATGTTCCAACAGAGAGATGAAGATCTTTTCTTCGAGGCATGGGACCACTTCAATGCATTGCTTCTAAAGTGCCCACATCACAACATCCCTCAAGATGATTAGGTACAAATTTTTTATGAAGGGTTAGATGATACTAACAAAGCGATGATTGATTCAGCTTGTGGAGGTGCACTTATGGAAAAGAGTAGTGAGGAAGCCATGGAGCTCTTCGAAACACTAGGTGAGCACTCCCAACAATTCTGCTCTAAAGGAAGGCGACGAGTCAAAAGTAAAGGCATGTATGAAGTGAACCTAAATGGTGGATCTCTAAATCAGATGGCTGCTGTGGAAAGAAAGCTGGATATGATTGTCAAAACCATGACTGCTCAGAACATCTCACCTATTCAACAAGACACACAAATCCATGTATGTGCCATATGTTCTCAATTTGATCACACAACTGAGACTTGTCCTTTGTCTCCATTTGCAGATCAAGAAGAGGTGAATTATATGGGACAAAACAATTACCCTCCCAAGAATAATCCATACTCCAACACCTACAATCTAGGGTGGCGCAACCACCCGAATTTCTCATGGAGTAACAATCGGAATGATCTAAACCCTTAAGGACAGCAGAGGGGTCCCCAACAAGCAGTGCAACCAGTTCAGGAGCTGAAGAAGAACGACCTGAAGAGTATTGTACAACAATTTATGATTGCGCAACAACAAACCAATCCCAAGCATGATCAGTCCATTCCAAGGACCGAGCACGCTATCGAAAGACTGGAAGTACAAATGGGGCAAATGACTAAGGAGCTGAGTGACAAAAAGTATGGTGAATTTCCATCCCAAACAATACCCAAACTAGGGGGTCACCAACAACTGAAAGCGGTCACAATTCTCAGAAATGGCAAGCTCAGAGGAGCTGAAGAGACAGTTCAAGCATCTCCAGATGAAGCCTCAAGACCCAAGGTAAGTAAAATGGAGAAGGTTGATTGTGATATTTTTGTGACCAAAAATATCAATTATAAAAATAACCACTCGCAAAAGAACGAATCTTTGTAGGATACGGCTATATTGAGGGTGTCGAACCTCAAGGACTGCAGGGGTTTAATTATCAAAATTCGAAAAGGTTAAAATTAACTTAATTAAAAAGAGAAGGATTTGTTTGTGTGAATTTAAAGTGCATAAAATAAACGGAAATAAAAGAAGTAAATATATGAGAGAAAGAGTAGGGTATTGACTTCACCACAATCCGCACATCAATGGTTAACTCTATTCAATTCTAGCTATTTACTCTATGCATATTATAATTCAAACAAGAAACACATGATTGAAAAATAGTTTCATACAATCAATGGAATAGCATAACCCATCTTCGGTTGGCACGAATCGTCTACCTAAATTACACTAGACTAGCGTGTAGTACGATCCGTCTTTCCTAGGCATGGTCTATCTAACCCTATTGATTGCATGTCGATTAAGAACCTTTGTATAACCATCATTCTTATGATCACAAAAAACAAGAATGATTTGAGTTCAATATTAGTAAAATAATTTCTAAGACAAGATAAGAATTTTACTAATATCGAATTGGAATTTAAAAACAATTGCATTTAATATGAAGAACATAAATCAATTGTAGCAATCCTCAAAGTTATACAATCAAAATGCATAAATAAAAGAACTAGAATTTAAGTATAATCAAACCATTGTGCTTGGAAAGGGCTACATCAATACCCCACAATTAGGTTTAGCTGCTCATGATCTTCTAAGCCCTACAGACAATTTACTGAAATTTGAGCTCTAAGAGGCGGTGTGTCTGTTTACAATGTTTAGAGCCCTATTTATATGGATTTCAAAAACCCTAAAACCCTAGAAATCCTCAGAAAATCGGAAGTCAGTCTCCCAGTCCAATTGGGAGACTGAAAACCAAGTCCACTATGGAAAAGGATTCTTGCTGTGCACTGTACACCCGTGTGCGCTCGATCCAAGATTTTGTGCACTCGAGCCTAGCTGATATGCGCGCGTTCATAGGCATGCGCTCGATCCTTGGCTGCAGACGCTCGAGCGCAGGTGCGCTCGATCCCGAGAGTGTTGCGCTCGATCCTAAATCCAGAATGTTCAGCTTTTTGTCCATTTAAGCCCAATTTCCAATGGTTTGTCAAATGAGACCTGAAATACAAAAACAAAACAAAATCAAACAAATAACAATGTTAAGGAATTATCATATGTAAATTAAGGGGCTTGAATGTGCAACATTCGGCGCTTATCACATCCCCCAACTTACATATTGCTAGTCCCTTAGCAATACAAAACAGAAACTAAAGTGAAAGCTAACAAGATAAATCCATCTTTCGTGGGATGTACGATTGCATTTAGCATATGCAACAAGCCTTTTAAACCCCTAGGAATTCCCTAGTGGACGAGTGAAGTCTCGTGAGGGTTTTCCAGGAATGAAACCCACAAACATTTTATAACCATGTAGTTCTAAAAAATGCAATATCATGACCATCATGGTTCTCAGTCATTAAAAGGGTTAATAAAACAAACACTATCTTCACAATTTCAGGCAATTACAACTTAGCTTCAATCATGGCAATTATGAGATATTACAAGATTCAACTAGTGTATGTGAACTCAACACATAGTCAAGGGATTTCAAAACTAATCTCAATCATGCATGGATTAATACTCAAAATTCATTGGACTTCCTATTGGATAAACAACCAAGGCAAAAATTTCCCTTTTTTCCTTTTATTTTTTTATTTTTTTATTATTATTATTTTTTTATCACTTAGCTCCCTTAAGCTTTCTAATTGACCCATGTATCGAGCATTAAGCCAATGACTCCCAAATCAGAAGGTTTTAGGGCATTAGGTGTAGAGACACCCCTAAGGACTTACTAACTCGGGTCAAAAAGGCTACAAACTTCTCACTTTTTATCAATCAATCCAAACTTCTCACTTTTTGACGCGAACACTCACTGCTTAATGAGGCAAGAGGTCCAGTTACTTGGTGGAAAGTTTAAAATGATCATTCAGTTTTTTTTTTTTTTTTTTTTTTGAATTGAAATTTTTGCCAAGGTCGTTTTCACAATAGGTTGCCCAACTACGTTCCGAATATTAAAACCAGACATTATTGATTCTAGATTTTATGCCCCACAGACTACATGCTAGTGTGCTTGTAAAAATCAAATTGAACAAGTAATATTTCATGCTGCCAATGAGAGTAACCCAATTTTAATTCCTTAATCAAGTGATCATGTGTTTGTCATATTAAGCCCATCAATGAATTTCAAATCACAACAGGAAAATCAATTGCATGCTCAGAACCACCATGTGTATGCCCACACCCCCCAACTTAAAGTGCACAATGTCCTCAGTGTGTGGAAAACAACAGTAAAACAGTGCAAGGGTAAAAACACTGAACCTGTCACTGTGGCACAGAAGAAGATGCCCCTATAGCAGGTGGCAACCGTGCTAAAATAGCGCGCAGTAATTCTTGCTGGGCTTCAAATCTTTCATCTGCCCGGCTCCTATCCTCCGCTCTCTGGGTAGTAAGCTCAGATCGGAGATCTTGCAGTTCTTTGTGGAGGGACTCATATTGTGACATGGTCATAGTAACAGTCGTTGCCGCTCCCGCTCTATCGACCAGCTCAGCTGGAGGTGGCTCAATGTGTACAGGCCCATCAGTGTCCCTAATGACCTTAGCTGCTGCAGGCGCCCGACGTCGTCTCGGCATGTGGGAATAACTCTGGTTCCACTGGATCAGGCCAAACTGAGGGTGTGGAGAGATCAGCCCATCAGTGGGTGTACCCTTTATGCCTCGGGTCTGAAGGATCTAGGTGAGGAGAAAAGGGAAGGGAAGTCCCCATGAAGACGAGCCCTGAGTGCACCTCACAATCACCCCATCTCAAAACTTGTGTATCTGATCCCAAATGAGCTAGGGGATGGAAATCCAAAAGCCTCTATGAAAGGCATAGAGTGCCACGAGAAAGGGGCCACGCCTCTAAGTCTTGTGTCCAAAGGGACACACATTCTGCTGCAAAATGAAGTCCATGAACCACAAGTGGGAAGGTAGCAAGACCTTGCTTGTAGAGTTGCGGAGGTCATCGGTGTAGCAGCCGCGGTAGATGTCATCCACAATAAATTGCAGTGTGAGGTCGGACGGCAGGTCTAAGTACTGAGGGGAGCCATCCCGAGCCAAAATATCGGACGAGCAATCATAAGAACATTGCAATGCAGCAGCAATGTCCTCTGTGGTTAGCTCAACGTCCATGCCTACCATCGATGAAGAGAGGATGCCTGGCCGAGTACAGTCAAAGGTGAGATGGGCATGAAATTCCCGGACAAGCCCTTCGTAAGCAACAAGGTTGACTGGCTGGAACAGTGCAGTGAGGCCGCATCGTCTGCATTCTTTGACTGCCCACTTTGTTGCTTGGAGGCTTTGGAAGATGGTGTCAATGGCAAAGGATGTCTCCAATATGAGCTTCCGTTGCTTCCCTCGGCAAGGTAACGGCTGGGATGGGGCCTCTTGGGTGGTATCTCGAGTGAGGGAAGACCGAGATATGGAAGTGGGGGCCTGAAGCATCATGTTGCTTGGTTGAGGCAATTCGTCGAGCACTTGATGGGCACTCCAAAAAATGCAGATGTGTAAAACTCCTTGAGGTGCTATCAAACCCCCTGTAAAAAGAAGCAAACACAACACAGAGCAGTCCGTGTGTGGTGGAGGACCCATGGATTGCGAGCTCCACCAAAAAAAAAAAGAAAAAGATTGGTCACGGTGGGGGTTTTGGGGAAAGTGGGATGGGGGAGAGAAGAGTGGACGGGGAGGGGGAAAAAGGGTGGGGGAAGGAGGGTGGTGGCGGCGGTGGGTGGTTCGGTGGTCGTAGTGGAGAGCGGCGGTGATGGGGTGGTGATTGGGGGTGAGGGCAATGGTTGGGTCGCCGCTAGCTGTTGGGTGTTGGGGTATTCGGTGCTTGGGGGAAATGGGGGAAAGAGGGTGGGGGAAGGAGGGTGGTGGCGGCGGTGGGTGGTTCGGTGGTCGAGTGAGAGCGGCGGTGATGGGGTGGTGATTGGGGGTGAGGGCAGTGGTTGGGTCGCCGCTAGCTGTTGGGTGTTGGGGTATTCGGTGCTTGGGGGAAATGGGGGAAAGAATGAAGGCGTGACCTAAAAAGGTCACGTGAGACCCCTGAACGAGTGCGCTCGAGCGGCATAGGCTTGCGCTCGATTGCACTTGCGCAGAGGGTGGAGTGGTTGGGCGGGAGTACGCTCGAGCGCACTCGTGCAAGTGTGTGAGTCAGTGTGGAGCTTCTACGCTTGATCCCACTTGTGCAAATTTATTTAACTTGCAAGTGTAATCAATTGTAGTTTAATGAATTGCAAGTGCGAGGTCGAACCTACAGAGAATTGTATTTTTGAAAGAGCAATTTAAATCTAAACTAATTAAATCCTAACCTAGTTCTAAAAAGGTTTTGAATTTTTGTTTTAAAAATTAAAAGACAAACATAAACTAATTAAAATAACACAAAAGGTAAAGACTAAGGTTTAGGAATTCACACTCACCGAATCATAACATCATACTTCCATGTTGATCAATATTAATCCGAAGTTCTCACAAATTAAATCATAGATATGTTTTACTATGCTTCAAAGAATTAATCAAAACCATCCCATGTATCCATTAAGTAAGCAAATCACAAAAGGAATCCAAATTCAATTGAAACACCAGATGTATCCGTAGAACAAATCACAAGGGATATCCAATTTTTATGAATTAAAAGCCAAGCAATCAATCATATGAAATTATCTCAAATCATCACATGTATCCTTGAATCACAAGAGATATCCAAGAATCACTCCATACAATTGATTAGAAGTAAAACAATTGAAATATTAAACCCAATAAAATCAAATAAATAAAGACTTACATGAAAGTGATGTTGTTCTTCATCGGTGAGGCTTCATCCCCAACCTTAGTTGGGAATTTAGCTCCACATAAAAATAAAATCTAAACCTAAACCTAAACTTAAAGAAAAATGAAACAAAAGAATTTTGCTCTCTGAGATTGTGTATCTTTTCTTGAATGCAAAGAGGTCTATTTATAAGCTTAGAAAAGTCCTAAAAGCTCTATTAAACCTAGATAATTCGGAGGTCTGTCTCTCAATCAAAATAAAAGTTTGAAATCGGAATAGGATTCGTCCAGATTTATGTCCTATAATTGCGGGGCGATTTTGGCATAATAACCATCCAAATTAGGAAAATCATATTTCACAATCAATTGTAGTATTTTGAGTTAGCTTTCCAATTCCGTTTGAATCACTTCAATCCGATATTTGAGCGGGAGTTATGGTCAAAATACTGGGACATGTGCAGAATCTAAATTTGAATCCGATCCGAAATCTTATCCAATTTGATCTGATTTAACCTTTTTCTTGGATTTGGTTAAACGTAACCACATCATCTAGGTCTTCTCAAAGTATGTTTTCTTCCAAACTTTGCATATTTCCCTTTAGAGCTGTAGTTTTTCTTTAATGACCTACAAAACATTAAAAACACAAAACTAACACAAAATATTAAATAACGACGCAGCTAAAGAATTAACTAATGTAAATAACGGGGTCCAAATATGCAATATTTGGCACTTATCACCACTCGTGGTGGGCTTGAGCGCAGGCCCGTGAGCTGGGATCGTGCGCATAGTGAGTGCGCTCGAGCCCAAGGTGCCAATGTCTCAATCAAAAAATATAGACGGGATCCGTCAAATTGACGGATTCCACGTCTGTACCTGGCTCAAAATTCTGGATGCTTCAATCTTTGATTGTTGACCTTGAACAAAGTGGCATCCTTTGGGTCCGGCAATTCGACGGAGCCATGGGGCAACACCAAGGTGACTATGAAAGGCCCGTCCCACCTTGAACGGAGCTTCCCAGGGAAAAGCCAGAGTCTGGAATTGAAGAGCCATACTTTCTGGTCCGGTACAAACTTCTTGGGCAAGATATGTCTATCACGAAAAGCCTTAGTCTGCTCCTTATAAAGGCAAGCACTATCATATGCATCTTGCCGCAACTCCTCCAATTCTATCAACTGAAGTTTCCAGTGGGGACCGGCTGCTTGCATGTCGAAATTAAACTGCTTGATTGCCCATAAAGCCTTGTGTTCTAATTCCACAGGGAGGTGACATGCATTGCCATATACCAGTCTATAAGGAGACATTCCAATTGGAGTTTTGTAAGCTGTGCGGTAGGCCCATAGTGCATCATTGAGGCGCAAGGACCAATCCTTGCGATCCGGCTAAACCGTCTTCTCCAGAATATGCTTAATCTCCCGGTTAGAAACTTCCACTTGGCCACTTGTTTGAGGATGGTACGGAGTTGCTACCTTATGTGTGACGGAGTACTTGAGAAGCAAAGCTTTGAAAAACCGGTTGCAAAAGTGTAATCCTCCATCACTGATGATGGCCCAAGGCGTACCAAATCTGGTTAAAATGTTGGTTTGAAGGAACTTCACTACAACCTTGTGATCATTAGTCTTTGTGAATGGCTTCTACCCACTTAGAGACATAATCCACCCCGACCAAAATGTACTCAAACCCACAAGAGGGTGGGAAGGGTCCCATGAAGTTGATACCCCAGACATCCAAAATCTCGACAATGAGGATGGGATTCAATGGCATCATGTCCCTCCGAGACATAGCTCCCAGGCGTTGACATCTCTCACAAGCTCGGTAGAATTTATAGGCATCTTTGAACAGGGTGGGCCTTGTGAATCCGCATTGTAGAACCTTGGCTGCTGTCTTCTTGGCACTGAAATGTCGTCCACAAGCTAGAGAGTGACAGAATGTGAGAATACTGGAGAATTCACTCTCAAGAACACAGCGTCGGATGATTTGATCAGCACAATACTTGAACAACTCTGGATCTTCCTAATAATAGAATCGAATTTGCTTGAAGAAGCGGTCCTTATCTTGCTTAGACCAATGAGAAGGAATCTGACCTGTAGCTAGATAATTGACAATATCGGCATACCACGGCGGATTTCTCTGAGTAATTTCCAATAGTTGCTCATCTGGGAAAGAGTCATGAACAGGAACCGGCTAGGGTGTCTCAAATAAAATTCGTGACAAATGATTAGCAACAACATTCTCAGTACCCTTCTTGTCCCGAATGTCAATATCAAATTCTTACAAAAGTAATATCCAGGGGATCAATCGGGGCTTTGTTTCCTTCTTGGCCAGCAAATGTCGCAAAGCAGCATGATCAGAAAAAATTATAACCTTTGATCCCAGAAGATATGAGCGGAATTTATCTAGAGCAAAGACCACAGCTTGCAATTCTTTCTCGGTGGTTTTGTAATTGACTTGAGCATCCATGAGAGTTTTGCTAGCATAATAAATGACATGAGGAAGCTTTCCTACCTGTTGTCCTAAAACTGCACTCACAGCATAGTCAAATGCATCACACATAATCTCAAAGGGCAAAGACCAGTCAGGCGGCTGCATGATGGGAGCATAAGATAATAGAGACCGGAGCTGCTGGAATGCCTCATGACATGCTTCATCAAAGTGAAAAGGGGCGTCCTTAGCAAGCAAGTTACATAAGGGACTTGAAATTTTACTGAAGTCTTTGATGAAACGACGATAGAAGCCGTAGTGCCCTAGGAAAGAACGGATCTACTTCACTGAACTGGGTGGTGGTAAATTTTCAATGAGCTCAACTTTGGCCTAGTCCACCTCAATACCTCTTTTGGACACTATATGGCCCAAAACTATACCTTCCTGTACCATGAAGTGGCTTTTCTCCCAGCTTAAAATCAGGTTAGTTTCTTTACAACGTTGAAGTACAAGTGACAGATTATGGAGACATTTATCAAAAGAAGATCCAAAAACAGAAAAATCATCCATAAATACCTCCAAGAATTTCTCCACCATGTTGGAGAAGATAGACATCATACATCTCTGGAATGTGGCTGGTGCATTGCATAAGCCGAAGGGCATGCGTCGGTAAGCAAAGGTGCTGAATGGACATGTGAATGTCGTCTTCTCTTGGTCTTGGGGATCAATTGCAACCTGATTATACCCAGAAGAGCTGTCTAAGAAGCAATGGTAACTTTGGCCAGCAAGACGCTCCAAAAGTTGATCAATGAATGGGAGCGAGAAATGATCCTTCCGGGTATGGGAATTGAGCTTCCGGTAGTCAATGCAGACATGCCATCCCGTGGTTATGTGCTGTGGATCCAACTCTCCAGCAGAATTCTCCACGACGGTGATGCCAGATTTCTTTGGAACTACTTGAGTGGGGCTCACCCATTTGCTATCAGAGATAGGGTAGGTGATGCCTGCATCAAGTAACTTGACTACCTCTTTCATTACTACCTCCTTCATGTTGGGATTCAACCGGCGCTGTGCTTCATTGGAAGGTCGGGCATCTTCTTCCAAATGGATTCGGTGCATACAGATAGAGGGGTCGATGCCTTTCAAATCTGCCACGGTCCAACCAATGGCCTCTTTATGCTCCTTTAAAACTGCTAGCAGACTGTCCTCTTGGTCCTTTTGAAGATCGAAAGCAATGATGACCGACAGAGTGTTGTTAGACCCCAGAAATGCTTACTTGAGCTTTGCTGGCAGGGGCTTCAACTCAAGCTTCGATGGAGACAGTAGAGATGGAACAGGAGGAGTGTTTGATGTCACAGGTAGGGGCTCCTTTACTACTCTCCATGGATGGAAATCTGCACTAGCGGTTGTTTCTAGCAAATCATGGACCTCTTGAATGTATTGGTCGGTGTTGAATTCTTCAAAGTTGAAGTAATTCAGGCAGGCTTCCACTGGATCCTTTGTCAGGAGACTGGGTAGTGAGTCTTCTACATATTCTTCAATGCTGTCCAAAAAGAAACACTCATTCTGATCAGGAGCATGCTGAAATGCAGTAAAGATATTCAACCGAACCTTCATATTGCCAAATGAGATCTCCATGACTCTAGTTCGACAGTTGATACATGCATTTGCTGTGGTTAAGAACAGATGCCCAAGGATGACAGGAACCAACTTCTCAGGATTGAGCACAGGCTCGGTATCAAGCACTATAAAGTCAACTGGGAAGAAAAATTTATCCACCTGGATGATCACATCTTCTACAATCCCTCTTGGCTTCTTGATCAAACGATCAGCTAGTTGCAGAATCACTGTGGTGGGCTTCAGCTACCCTAGGCTGAGCTACTGATATACTGAATATGGAAGTAAATTCAAACCAGCTCCCAGATTTAATAGTGCCTTATCAATCTCCCTTTTTCTGATGATGCATGAAATTGTAGGAACCCCGGGGTCCTTGAACTTCGGAGGAGTGTTGTGCTTAATTAGGGAACTCACTTGCTCAGTCAGAAGGACTCTCTTGGGGATGTTATTTCTGGTTTTCCTCTTTTGGAGTACACAAGTCTTTAAGGAACTTGGCATAGGCAGACACTTGTGCAATGGCATCAAGAAGGGGAAGATTGATTTTTACCTGTTTGAACATCTCCATCATTCCTTGTATTTTCTCTCCTTGTTTCCCAAAGTGGGAAGGTGCCTTGAGACGTTCTGGGAAGGGGGCCAATGGCTCATATGGGATCGCTGGAGTGGATGCTGCTAATGTCGAAGCCTCATTCCTCACTTGCTTGCTTTCATCATTTTGCAAATTTTGCGCAACCGCCATGTGTTCATCCTTCTTTTCCTTCACATGATTGTCAACTATTGTGCCGCTTCTCAAGGTGGTGATGGCTTGAACTTGCTGATGGTATGAAGTGCTCTCATCTACCATGTAGTGCCCCTTAGGGTTTACCACCGGCTGACTCGGAAGCTTCCCTTCGTCCCTTCTGTTGATGGTGTTGGCAAGTTGTCCGACTTGAGCTTCTAGCTTGGCAATGGATTGGGAATGTGAGTTGACTATTTCCTATTGAGATTTGATTGACTACTTTATCTCGCTGGTCAGCTCATTCATTGCTTTTATGATCCCATCCTCAAAATTAGACTTTGAGGGAGACTGGTAGTGCTGCTGTGGAGGCCGGTAAGTGGAATGAGGTTGGTATGGCTTCCTGTTGGATTGAGCTTGATTGTGTGGCCCTGGGGCTGAGTTGCCCGAATTTGAATTCTACCACGAGAAATTTGGATGATTTCTCCACCCAGGGTTGTAGGTATTGGAGTACAGATCATTACCTGGTTTGGAGAAAGCTGCATTAACCTGCTCATTTGCAATATCAGTATAATTTCCAGTAATAGGGCAGTTATTTACCTGATGCATAGGACTAGAACAGAATGAGCATGATTCAGTGTGTGTGTTAGCAGCATTAGGAGCAAAACCAGCAGTCAGCAAAACTTGGTCTAGCTTCTTGGAGATAGCTTCAACCACTTGGTTGGCCATGTTTGGAGAATGGCCTGCTTCATACAAACTTTCCTTCTTGAGTGCTTTAGGAGCTGGTGTCCTTCGTCTGGTGGAAACCTGCTGAAGAGAATTGTTACTCAAGTTTTCAAACATAGACCAGGCTTCATCTTCGCTTTTTAACATGAATGTTCCCCCACATGATGCATCCACCATTTTTCTATTGGACTCGGTCAGGCCATCATAAAAACACTGCACTAGCTGCCATTTCGGGACAGCGTGGTGTGGACATGATCTAAGCAAGCTCTGCAGCCTTTCCCAAGTCTCATGGAAATCTTCTCCCTCATTCTGGGAGAAGGTAGTGATGGCTCTCCTAGTATCATTGGTCATTCCTATGGGAAAATACTTCTTAAGAAATTCTTGCTGCAATTGAGCCCAAGAAGTAATAGAGTTAGGTGTTAAGGATTGGAACCAATGTTTGGCTTTTTCCTTGAGGGAGAAGGGAAAAAAACGCATCCTTAGGGCATCCTCAGTGAATCCATTCATTTTAGTGGTATCACAAATTGCTTCAAAATCACTGAGGAAGTCATAAGGATTTTCAGTGCTAAGCCCTAGGAAAGAAGGTAAACTTCGTATAGTGTTGGGCTTAATTTCATAATGGGTTGCCGTAATTTCTGGTAACCGGAGACATGTGGGAGTAGTGTAAGTGGTAGGTAGGTAATGATCTTGCAAAGCTACATGATTACCATCTCCCATGGCCTCAGTGGAACGCACTTCTAGCAAATTAGGGGTCCTTTGGGATCTAATTTGTCTAAGAGTGTGTTCAATTTCAAGGTCGCAAGAAATAAATGGAAAAGACAAAGAACGGCGACCTAGCATAAACTAAAAAGAAACTAAACAGAACAGAAAAATAAAATAAAATAAGCTAAAACAGAAAACAAACAAAGCTCACAAACGGCCTTAGATGCACTCAGAGACAGGATGTAGGTTACCGCAAGTGCGCTTGATCGCACGGCAAGGTGAGCTCGAGCGTACTGCCGCAGATGAGTGCGAGTGCAAGAGAAGAGGGCTCAAGCGCTGCTGACTTGGTTCCTGCTGGAGTGCGTCTGTGCGCTCGATCGCACACGATCTGTGCTCGATCGCAGTCACAGAAAAGGTAGCTTACGGACCTGTTTGCAAATTCTAAAAAAAATAAAAACCAAAACACAAAACAGAATTAAAATTAGCAACTTAAAACAGAGAACTAAATTATCAAGCTAAAATCAATCCTTAAATTTAGATAATGAAACCGTTAAGCAGTCCCTGGCAACGGCGCCAAAAACTGATGTAGTATTTTCGTGATAAAAAATATCAATTATAAAAATAACCACTCGCAATAGAACGAATCTTTGTAGGATACGGCTATATTGAGGGTGTCGAACCTCAAGGACTGTAGGGGTTTAATTATCAAAATTCAAAAAGATTAAAATTAACTTAATTAAAAAGAGAAGGATTTGTTTGTGTGAATTTAAAGTGCATAAAATAAACGGAAATAAAAGAAGTAAATATATGAGAGAAAGAGTAGGGTATTGACTTCACCACAATCCGCACATCAATGGTTAACTGTATTCAATTCTAGCTATTTATTCTATGCATACTATAATTCAAACAAGAAACACATGATTGAAAAATAGTTTCATACAATCAATGGAATAGCATAACCCATCTTCGGTTGGCACGGATCGTCTACCTAAATTACACTAAACTAGGGTGTAGTACGATCCGTCTTTCCTAGGCATGGTCTATCTAACCTTATTGATTGCATGTCGATTAAGAACCATTGTATAACCATCATTCTTATGATCACAGAAAATAAGAATGATTTGAATTTAATATTAGTAAAATAATTTCTAAGCCAAGATAAGAATTTTACCAATATCGAATTGGAATTTAAGAACAATTGCATTTAATATAAAGAACATAAATCAATTGTAGCAATCCTCAAAGTTATATAATCAATATGCATAAATAAAAGAACTAGAATTTAAATACAATCAAACCATTGTGCTTGGAAAGGGCTACATCAATACCCCACAATTGGGTTTAGCTGCTCATGATCTTTTAAGCCCCACAGACAATTTACTAAAATTTGAGCTCTAAGAGGCGGTGTGTCTGTTTACAATGTTTAGAGCCCTATTTATATGGATTTCGAAAACCCTAAAACCCTAGAAATCCTCAGAAAATCGGAAGTCAGTCTCCCAGTCCAATTGGGAGACTGAAAACCAAGTCCAAAAAAGGATTCTTGTCGTGCACTGTACCCCCGTGTGCACTCGATCCAAGATTTTGTGTGCTCGAGCATAGTGCACTCGAGCTTAGATGATATGCACTCGATCCCAGGAGTGCTGCGCTCGATCCTAGATCCAGAATGTTCAACTTTTTGTCCTTTTAAGCCCAATTTCCAATGGTTTGTCAAATGAGACTTGAAACACAAAAACAAAACAAAATCAAAAAAGTAACAATGCTAAGGAATTAACATATGTAAATTAAGGGGCTTGAATGTGCAACATTCGGCGCTTATCAAAAGTAAATGCACCACCCTTCCCTCAAACGTTAGTAATGCCAAAGAAAGAAAAACAACTCATTGATATTTTTGAGACCTTTAGGAAGGTAGAAATTAACATTCTTTTATTAGATGCAATTAAACAGATTCCCTCATATGCTAAATTTTTAAAGGATTGTTGTACTAATAAAAAGAAATTTCAGGAACTTGAGATAGTGGCCTTAACAGAGGAGGTAAGTGCAGCATTGTTAAGAAAACTACCACCAAAGCTAAAAGATCCAAGTAGTTTTACCATTCCTTGCAGGATTGGAGACCATCTTTTTGAGCATGCATTACTGGATCTAGAACCAGGGGTCAATTTGCTGCCATACACTATATCTGAGACACTAGGTTTGGGGGAGCTTCAACCAACCTCTATCACCTTGCAATTGGCAGACGGAAGCATCAAAAGACCAAAAGGTATACTTGAGGATGTCTTTGTAAAGGTAGGAGAATTCATTTTACCTGCTAATTTTATTGTATTGGATATGGAAGAATCTCCAATGCCATTGCCATTACCCATCATTTTACGAAGACCCTTTATGAGAACTGCTGATACAAAAATTTGTGTGAAAAAGGGTACTGTAAGTATGAAGGTAAATGGTGAGAAGGTAGAATTTTGAAGATTTGATGCATTAAAATTACCTCAAGATGATCTGGAATGTTTAATGTTTGTATGATTCACAGTGTTGTTGAAAAAGTGTTTCAGGTCCATCACATTGAACCGTTGGAGGCCACCCTCACCCATAGTTCCACAAGGAAGGACATTGAGCCAAAATCTAAAGATGTTACTGAAGACATCATTGAAACTGGGCACCTTCTTGAGGCCTCTCCAAAGCATTCAAGTAAGTACCCTCCTCCCTTTGAGGTCCTTGAGCCTACTAATACTACTCTTATCCCTTCTGTTATCCAGGCTCCAAGATTGGAATTGAAGCAATTGCCAGAACACCTGACATATGCCTACTTAGGAGAAAACAAGACACTACCAGTCATAATTGCTACAAATCTGAGTTGTGGGAAGAAGAAAAGTGGTTAAGAGTTTTTGGAGAGCATAAAACTGCTCTGGGGTGGACCATTACTGACATCAAGGAGATAAGTCCAGCCAAGTGCATGCATCAGATATTCTTTGAAGACGAAGCAAAGCCAACCAGGGATGCACAGAGAAAACTCAACCCACACATGAAGGAGGTAGTCAAGGAAAGGTATTAAAACTGTTGGATGTGGGCATTATCTACCCCATCTCAGACAGTAAATTGGTCAGTCCAATCCAAGTAGTTCCAAAAAAGAGTGGGAACACTGTGGTGAAGAATGAAGATGATGAGCTGATACCTACAAGAATAACCATTGGTTGGAGGGTATGCATTGATTATAGATAACTGAACAAGGTAACAAGGAAAGACCATTTTCCCCTACCCTTCATTGATCAAATGTTAGAGAGGTTAGCTGGCCATAGCTACTACTGCTTCTTGGATGGGTACAGTGGCTACAACCAAAAATGCTATAGCACTAGAGGACCAAGAGAAGACCACCTTCACATGTCCTTTTGGCATATTTGCCTACAGGAAGATGCCATTTGGATTATGCAATGCACCAGCCACCTTCCAAAGATGCATGATGAGCATTTTTTCAGATATGGTGGAAAAATGTATTGAGGTATTTACGGATGATTTTAGTGTTTTTGGATCTAGTTTCGATGAATGCCTCAATCATCTGAGGAGTATCCTCAAGGGATGTGAAGAATGCAACCTAGTGCTCAATTGGGAAAAATGCCACTTCATAGTTCAACAAGGCATTGTGTTGGGTCATTCTATTTCCAGCAAGGGCATTGAGGTAGATAAGGCCAAGATTGACATCATCTCTAAGCTTCCCCACCTATGACAATGAAAGGGGTAAGAAGTTTTCTTGGACATGCCGGGTTCTATAGAAGGTTCATCAAGGATTTCTCCAAGATCTCTAGACCCTTCAGTGCATTGCTAGGCAATGAGGCCAAGTTTGAATGGACTAGAGAATGCATGACTGCATTCAACACACTGAAAAAGCTGCTCACATCCGCACCAATTATGATGGCACCTGATTGGAATCTACCATTTGAGCTTATGTGTGATGCCAGTGACTTTGCCTTGGGAGCTGTCTTGGGTCAAAGAATCAATAAGGTACCTCATGCCATTTATTATGCTTCTAGAACATTGAATGATGCTCAACTAAATTATTCTAGCACTAAGAAAGAATTATTAGCTGTCATATTTGCTTTGGAGAAGTTTAGATCATACTTAATTGGTTCTAAGGTTATTGTATTCACTGATCATGTTGCTTTAAGAAATTTGTTTGCTAAGAAAGTTGCAAAGCCTAGATTGATCATATGGGTATTATTACTGCAAGAGTTTGACCTTGAAATTAGAGACAAGAAGGGCAGTGAGAATATGGTGGCAGATCACCTATCCAGACTACTCCATGAGGAAGAAGGAGATGAGCTTCCACTGAATGAAAATTTTTCAGATGAGCAGTTATTTGCTGTCGAGGTTTTTCCTCTAGGTATGTGTAGTCAAGAAAGGAAGAGGTTGATGTCTATATCTAGACAATATCATTGGGATGACCCCTATCTATTCAAATTCTGCCCTGAACAAATCATTAGAAAGTGTGTCTGAGAAGATGAGCATTTGAGCATTTTGCAATATTGTCATCAGTTTGCTTGTGGAGGTCACTTTGGGGCCAAGAGAACAGCTCTTAAGGTATTACAATCTGGTTTCTATTGGCCTCATGTATTTAAAGATGCCTTATTGTTTTGTAACTCCTGTGATAGATGTCAGTGGACAGGTAACATCTCATCCAGAAATCAGATGCCATTGAAAAATATTCTAGTGGTAGAGCTCTTTGATGTATGGGGCATTGACTTCATGGGTCCATTTCCTAACTCATATGGTTATTTATATATTCTTATGGGATTGGATTATGTGTCTAAATGGGTCGAGGTTGTCTCCTCAAAGACTAATGATCACAAAGTGGTTGTGAAGTTTTTGTAGGACAACATCTTTGCTAGGTTTGGGACGCCAAGGGTAATAATTAATGATGGAGGTAGCCTGATAAACGCTAAAATATTCATATTTTCAGCCCTTATCTTACATGTTTTAATCTTTTGGTTTTGGTTAACTAGGTCATTTTACTTCCTTTTTGTGTTTTTGATGTTTTTATAGGCTTTTGGAAGAAAGTGAAGTAAAACTGCGTGATTTAGGCTCAAAAAGAGAATAAGGAAAAATTGGAGCTCCCTGGTACTGCGATCAATCGCATGGTACTAGAGGAGATGCTGCACGAGCCAGGCCAGGAGCGATCGAGCGTAGGCAAAAGAGGCATCGATCGCAGACGTGCGATCGAGTGCACACGGGCAGCGATCGAGTGCACCCGTGTGCAGGAGGCATTCCAAGTGGCGGCTACAATGTTCCTATTTCCATATTAGGGTTTTTCAAACTCCAAATTGTAATAGGCTGAAACCCTGCGAAAACCTAGGGTTTACTACTTTTTCAAGGACTTCTAAAGCCTATAAATAGACTCCTAAGCCTTTAGAATAGGTAGGCTTGGAGAAGGGAGAAGAATAGGAGCTCTCAAGTCAAGTCTCGGGTTTATTCTTTCTTTTCTTTTCTTTTCTTTTCTTTTATTTTATGAAGATGTTTAACATCAACTCTATGTGTTGCTAATTTATTTAGTAGGGCTAGATTGAAGCCCTAGTTATGTTAAATTAATATTTCAATATTGGCGCCTAGTGATGATCATGTTGTGCTATTTAACTTGATTAATACCTGCTTGCATGAATTCCTCATATGTGTATGCCTGATCAACATGTGCATCTGGTATGGACTTGTTAGTTAGATCAATTTGGGTGGCCGAGTCCTGGGTTTAACTTAAGTAACAAAAGAATCCACACCGCAATTTTTGGGTTAATCAACATAGGGAACTAAGAGTATGTATCCATGCCCTAGACTTTGTTTGTTTGTCAATTTCCATAGAACATATGCTTTTCTAAAGAACAACTTAGTATAGACATGCTAAATCCTTTAGGAAAGAAAAGAATTAGAACATGGACCAAGTGGCTAATTCGTTGCTTAGGGAAATCAATAGCTTAAGGAGTTAGAGTTTAACCCTTAGGTTGACAAACATTAAATATGCATAACTTGATCAAAGCATTGGCATATTGTTATATTAATTGAGCATAATTAGTGGTGGATATCAAAGCCCTATCCTTTATTATCATTTCATCAATAATCAATCTTAGTTTACTTTTGCTTAAGGAATTTATTTTTAAACATAAATCCAGCAATCCTCATGGGAATGATCTTGTACTTGAACTCTATACTATCATGTTGACCTTGTGCACTTCCAGGTAAAACGTACAATTATTTACCTATTAATTTAGGTAGATTTTTGCACAACATAGCCACTTCAACAACTATGCCTTTGTTTCTTTGATAAAGAAGTATGGCATCACACACAAGGTTGGTACTCTATACCATCCCTAAACCAGTGGTCAAGTGGAGATCAGCAACAGAGAGATCAAAGGCATCCTTGAACGGACAGTGAATCCCAACGGGAATGATTGGTCTTTGCACTTGAATGATGCACTATAGGCCTACTAGTATGTCTCCATATCGATTGGTCTTTGGGAAAGCATGTCATCTACTAGTAGAGCTGGAGCACAAAGCGTATTGGGCCATCAAGAAGTTTAACTTTGATATGAAACAAGCTGGTGACAAGAGGAAGCTCCAACTAAATGAACTGGAGGAATTGACAAATGATGCATATGAGAACACCAAGCTTTACAAAGAAAGAACCAAAGCATACCATGACAAGCAATTGGTTAGGAAGGAGTTTCATGTAGGACAGAAGGCAATGATCTATAATTCAAGATTGAAACTGCTCCCTGGTAAGCTTAAGTCAAGATGGTCTGGACCTTGCATTATTACACAAGTATTTCCTCATGGAGCTTTGGAGGTTCACAACCCACAGAAGAATCAGTCATTCAAAGTGAATGGACACAGAGTGAAGCCATATCTTGAAATGAACCTTGCACCAAGAGATCAAGATTTGGCATCACAAGATTTGGCACTCCAATCTGTCCAATATGCAACACCACCAACAGCACTTGAGCCACAATCAGTGGAGTTCAAGTGCATCTCCCCAAACTAGTAGACCTGAAGCTACTAGTAGAAGCGCTTGAGTAGTCCAGAAGTTCGAGCGCATCTACTCAGATCAGTGGTATTAAGGCCACTACATGCGGTACAAATTTCTCTCCCTGGTTTTCACTTCCATTGTATCAATTTTCTCTAATTTCCCGAAGTACTTTTAGAGTCTTCTTTATATTTTGTGTTTGTTTTCTTTATTCCAGTCAGTTATTATCCATTTTACATATTTAAAAAAAGAAAAAAAAATTTACATTCTGTTACTACGATCGAGCATAACCTGCGTGCGATCGAGCTCACCTTGCGTGCGTTTGAGCACACTTGGGAAGAAGGCCATGTGACCTATTTTAGGTCACTTTCCCTCATTCCCCCCATCACTTCTTCCTTGCTCCGTACAAGTCCACCGCACTCTCACTTCACTAAACCAGAGCACCACCCCTCTCACCGCACCTCCACCGGTTTTCAACCACCACCACCGCACCTCCACAACAAGGTTCTCCTCTCCGGCCACCAACCTCCACCTCACAACACCCTCACCCATTCCACCCGTCACCTATTTCCACCCCAACTCTGCTTCCAACCCATCTCAATTTTTTGGAATTTTTTTTGCAAATTGTGGGTGTTTCTCCACCCACAATTGCCTCTGTGGTTGGATTTTCCTTATTTTGCAGGGGGTTTGGACAATTGTTGCTGTAATTTTGAAACCTTGGCCATACCATTGCACTCCAAGTGTTCGACAAAATTCCTAAACCAAGCTCACCATGCCGAAAGCTCAAGCTTCATCCTCTCGGGGCTCTGATACCCAAGCCATTTCCCCCCACCCACTTTTGAGGAGCAGGAGTTGCTGTTTGAAACTACTTTTACCATTCGAGAGGATTTCCAAAACCTTGAAGCTACTCAAAGGGCGGTTGCAGAATTCAAGCGTCGGGGGCTAAAGAAGCTATTCAAGCCGGTCACCTCCACTGCATGCAAAAAATTTGTGACCGAGTTCTATGCACATTTGGAGTGCAATGGTGAGCACTTAGTTCTATGTGACCGAGTTCTATGCACACTTAGTTCTATTAAAGTAACTAAGGCTGACATTGCCACTGCTCTCCAGTGCAATGATAAGCACCCTCCAGAAGAAGCGTAGCTGGCAGCATAACCTCCCAGATACTATGTGGCGGAAATCATTGAAGACATATGTCAAGGGCAATATGCTGACACACACCATAATGCCGGCAGCCGGTCCAAGCTGCCTTCACAGCTCTGGCTTGTGGACTCTATTTTGCACCACAATGCCTTTCCCCTGGGGCATAAGACTCAAAGGCAAGACCAATTCTTACAAACACTCTACGCCTTTCATAAAGGTGCCTGGTTTTCCATTCCTGAAATCATTTGGAACCAAATTCAAGTTTTGGAATGGAGTGCATGTTGGGGGAGCTTAGTACACTCACTCATGGGGGCAGCCTTTTTCGTACTTAATCACTTACATCCTCCGAAAAAAGGGCATTAAGGGCACCTCAGCTGATGAGCCAGTCACCACGACCCCCAAGTTTGACATTCGCCAATGGAAAGCTGCTCACACATGCCCAGGGTACCTCAAGCACTAGCAGTTGAAGCGGAAGAGTTCGAGGCCGAGCCAATGGCAGAAGATGAACCTGCAGCTAAGCAAGAAGCAGCAAAGGAAGAGGCCACTGTCACTCTACGTGTAGCACAGTATCACTCCATCAGTGAAGAAGTGGCAGGGCTTCGGTGAGAGTTAGCTGATCAAAGATGAGAGGCTCGGGAGGATAAAGTCTTGATGGACCAAAGACTAGCTGCCTTAGAAGAACTGATGCGGTCCATTCTTAGCCATTTGCCACCACCATCAGGACCATCTTCTTCAGAGCACTAAGAGGGGAACCACAATCTGGCTGAAGACGTTAAACTTAGCGCTCATGGGAGGTACCCCATAGTATATCTTGTTATTTTGTTAAGTTTTATGTTTATCTTTAGTTTGTTTTGTTTCCTTTTAATTGTTTTTGTGTCTTATGTTGCTGGGACATGTGTGCATTGATTCAAGTTTGGGGGTGTGCTACGAGCCATGCTCTTCCAGACAGTCTTGTCCATCTCCCGGGTAAATTCTTTCCATGTTCTAAACACATTGGGGACAATGTGTGATTTAAGTTTGGGGGTATGGGAACACTTTACACACACTTTGTCCTAGTTTCATGTTGTTTGCTTTGTTTGTTTGTTTTGTTTTCAATATATATATATATATATATATATGTTTGCATGTTCATGTTTGCCTTAAAATTTTGGTTGATCTAAAAGAGTTGTGGTTTGATTTCATTGGTGAGCTTAAAATTTTGAACACATGATCTAATGATAGAATTTGTTAGTTTGGTTATTTGCTTAGGACAGTTGAGAATTCACATGTTTGATCTGATCTTACACAAGCACATTACCACATAATTTGTAGGGTATGACATGAAGTCTAATGTGTGTGTTTCTATGTCTTGGGTGAAACTAGATGATGTATTAGATGGATACTTTGTCATATATATATGTTTATACTACTTCATGGTTAAAATCTTCTTTTAAGAATGAATATTCTGTTAAAACTGTTGAACAAACATTTGCTATTTCTGGTAATGATCAAACCATTACCTTGTTCAATAGAAAGTTTGTTAATAATTCTCTTGCTAAAGGTTACAAATTTTTACATATTGATTCTGTTCAAGTTGCAGTCAAGCCTTTGACTCGACTTGGTATCAATGCTTCTGTTTTGTTATGTTTGCGTGATGCTAGATTTGTTGATTTCCGTACTACTATTCTTGGTATGATTCAGTCTTCTCTGTTTAATGGTCCTGTTCATTTTGATGTTTTCCCTAATATTTCTCTTGCTTTAAATGATGTTCATATTCTTAAAGCTTTGACTTTGAATATTCTTACTTCTAGTTATAATATGGAAGAAGGTAGCAGACCTCTTGCTATCATCTACCATATTTATTATAAATTGATGAAAACAAATCTAGATCCATAAGCTGTGATCAAGAATCCAGGTGAATCTACTTTGTTAATTCAAAGTTATACTCAGAATGCTAATATTAAAACTCCAAAAATGATTCCCTGGGATGAGATTGACCTCCCCAACGAGTGGCTTTTGGAAAATGTTACAAAACCTTCTCGAGTAATGAATGATGCCTCTAATCTGGATTACATCCAACAATACATGGATGGATCTGTTAAAATCAATTTTTCTGATTTAGGACTTTCAAGCAGAATTGAAAGACCTCTCTTGATTAACAAACGAAGGAATTCTTTTACTGGTTCCACAACCACAGAAGGACTCCGACGTCGTGATAAGGATTTGGATGAGTCTCTTAATCCTCCTCCTCTTTATCCTACCGATTTGAAACTCAAAGGAATTTCTACCGATTCCCAAGTTTCTTCTGCTTATTACTCTACTAAGAATCATCCTCCAACGGATGATGAAGGTGGATTTGTTTCTCTTTCTGCTTCTGATTTTAACGCTCCTCTTCCCACTACTACTCCTCATCAGTGTAATGTTATTACTGCTCCCATTAAAGATTTCTTTTATGTTATTGATTAGCCAGTTTTGTCCAAAGATTTTAACTCAAAAGAAAATCGCGATTTACGGCATGCTTACCGTGCCAAATATTCTGAAAAGGAACGAAATCTCATTAAGGTCAAATGGACTGAGATGATGATTGAGTCCCAAAAACATATTTTATTTTTTGATTATCTTCAAAAACATTTTCCTGTCGATAATGTTTTGAATGTTGTCAAAAAGAATTTTGTTAAAGAGGATAAATCTGTTGTTAGATCTTCTCATCCTCCTCTTGAAAATACTCTTCTTGACTGCAATAAAGTTATTGTTAAATGTTCCCCTTTCAAAACCCATTGTAAGGATCCTATTGATAACGATAGGAAAATTATCGAGAAAAATAATTTTGTTAACCAATCTCTTCATATTATAGGACAACAATTAGATCGGATTGAAGAAAAAATTCCCTCTCCCTCTCCTGACTCAAAAACTTCTTCCACTCCTTCTAAGATTGAAAAACCTCTGATTTCTCTTCCTGATTTAAAGAATTCTTTTGGTTTAAAAACTACTTCTCAAATGAACCTTGAGAAAGTTAACCAATTACTTTATGAATTGACTGAGTTAAAAACTACTCGTACTAGTACTTCTGGTCAGAATTTTGCTACTAAAAAAGCTTCCTCTTTTGATTCTAAAATTTCTCATGATTCTACTGATTCTGATATTAAAATACTTGAAGAAAGCTTTGGCAAAATCAATCTTGAGCCAAAACTCCAAAGGATCTTTGACGGATCCAGATCTTTTATTCTTACAAAGAATTTTTATCCAAAACCTACTCCTCCTGATTTGCAATTTGAAGAAAGATTTCTTCAATCTCAATTTTCTGTTTCTGCTGATAAATTGTATGAATGGAATATTGATGGTTTGTCTGAGCAAGAACTACTTAATAAGATGAATCATATGTCTATGGTTGCTAATGCCTATCTTACTAATCACAATAAAAGCCAAGCTGATATTGTGGATTTACTTGCTACTGGATTTTTTGGTAGTCTTAGAAATTGGTGGGATAATTATCTCACTGACCTAAGAAGAAACCAGATTAGGACAGCAGTAAAATGTAATGAAGAAGGCTTACCCATTTTTAATGAAAAAATTGGTATGGGTGAACCTGATGGTTTTAATACTTTGATTTATACAATTATTAAACATTTTGTTGGTACTCCTTCTAATATTACTTCTCGTATTTCTGATTATTTGAATAATCTTCGATGCCCTACTACTTCTGACTATAGATGGTATAAAGATGTTTTTCTTTCTCGTGTTATTGTTAGACCTGGCAGTCAAAGACCTTATTGGAAAGAAAAGTTTATTGATGGATTACCTTCATTATTTGCTCACAAAGTTAAAGATGAATTGATTAATTCTGATACTGATCTTAATGATTATGAAAACTTGACTTACGGAGATTTATTCTCTACTGTTAAGAAACTTGGTATTAAGATGTGTATTGATCAGAAGATGATCAGACAACAAATAAAGAATGCTAAAAAAGCTAAGTATGAAATAGGAAATTTCTGTGAACAGTTCGGATTACCTCCTATTGCTCCCTCTCGTAAGCATAGGAAGAAATCTGGAAAGATTTTCACGAAATCACCTGCTCCATATTACAATAGTCATAATAATTAAAAGGAATGTTAAATCCGTTAAGGGATTTTGGAGCAAAGGGATGAAATTATTATGACTATATTGAAGCTTGGTTTAAATTTATGCTTTACCAAACCTCGAATTTTGCTCATTCTTGGTTTATTAATTTTGACAAAAAATTCTGCGGAATTTTCCCTCTCTGGTTCTCCAAGTGGTGGATGCAATTTGGCATTCTCCCTGAAGTTCTACCTTTTAAATTAATTGAAGCCTTTCAGATCTTTAAGAATACTTACAACGTTGATACTTATGGTTCCAAGTTTCCCTCTATGTTACATTTTGTTAAAAAATTCAAAACTCCCTGGACTCTGAAATGGCAATATGTCCATACAGAAGACAAGATTGAACGACATTTGTATGTCAAATGGTGGGATAAATGCTCACTAGTTGATTCCATTGTCATTGCTGTAAAAGAATTAGCCCAAGCCCCTAAGGCTCCTACCTTGACCTAGAATAAATCCCCTCTCTTAATAACTCCCATTACTTTCTCCACTCCTCCAGAAAAAACTGAAGAAAAGACTAAACCTCCTGTTTCCTCTCCTACTACTTCATCCAGTTCTTCAAAGAAGAAGTCTTCCAAGAAGAAAGAAAAGATTAAAGCTCTCCTTGCCGCTCTTGATGATAATTCTGATGATGATGAAGAAGAAAAGTCTGAATCATCGTCTGAAAATCTTATTCAGATTCCCCCATATTTTGAAGATTCTCAAGATTATTATCCCTACCCAGGGATAGAAGATTTAATTAATTGGCCTTGTAACGGTTGATTGAAGAATTTTTGTTTAGCCCCATGACGGCTAGTTTCTCAGAATTCAGATAAGCTTATAACAGCCTTTTCTCTCCAGATTTCAGAATAACCTCATAACGGCTCTTGGTTCTTAGATTTCAGACTGGCTCATAACGGCTAAATACTATTCAAGATTTCAGACTGGCTCATAACCGCTGGTTTCTCCCTTCTTCAAAAATTTTCTCAAAAAATTTTTTGGATTACTATTCACCACTATTTAAAGATACTATGCTAAAGTACTGTTCACTTTTACTATTCACTGTTGCTGCTGACACTATAGTGCCGATAGTTACTATTCTAGATTAACAACTTTTACTGTTTTAGATTGGCGCCGACTTTACAGTGCGCATGCTTTTGTTGTTTACTTTTGACAGCAGACTACACAGTGCTGCGGAATCTACTTTTCACTATTTACTCCATGATTGTATTTTGTTTTATTAATTGTAATTCGCCTATATAAGGCTCCCCTCTCCCCCATTGTAAGGCAGAGGCTTAATTTGGAAGAAGCTTAATTCCTTCAGAAGCCATCTAGCCCTTCCCTTGCTTTCATATTCCTTCTTGTATCTCCACTTCCCCTATCACTTACTTCTGTAAGTTCTCTCACTTACTTTTGTAAGATATTTTATCTATATTACTTTCTAGTTTTGATTTCAGCTTCTCAACTATTTTAAAATTTCAAATTCTTTAATTTTATTATACTACCGTCATTACCGCCTCATGGCTAGTTTTACTGCTTTGATTTAAAATTATCTTTTGTATAAACTATCACTTCCCCCTACTCCCAGCATTATATTTTGCATACTGCGCTTCCTCCCCCCCCTCCGTTTTGGTATTAGAGCCATAAGAGTTGCGATCTCTTTGCTGCCTTGATGTACACCCTGCTCCCTCTTGACCTCCCTGTGTCTCATCTTGCTGTTGATCTTTCTGAGTATTTACTCCCTGTTAACCTTTCTTTGTGTAGAGCTCTTAGTTGTTAAACGGTAGTCCACCACCCCGTCAGTACAGTTTGCGAGGTATCTGTAAGTCCCGTTGAAAGCCTAGGGTTGGCGTGTTAGGGCGTCAAGAAGGAATTGTGTGTTAGGCCAAGGGTATGTGTGGATAGTTTTGCATCTAGGAAGGACATGCTTAGGAAGTTTGGCTTGTTAGCGAGTACCTAGGATGAGATTCAGTACGCCGATGCCCAGTGAGTGATTTTGTGTGTAGTCTATCTGTCAAAATGTGGAGATCTAATTCTTCTGTTAGCTCTAATTCCAGTTTACCACCTAACGTGGTTAATTTTGAACAATTTTCTGTTGAAAGTGATAATGATTTTAAATTTGATAAATGGAATATCTCCAAGCTTAACGCTAAGGATGTTTATACTACTTCATGGTTAAAATCTTCTTTTAAGTAACTGGACTTAAAAGAAGTCTATATATATATAATAAAATTGATCATTGATAAGTAACTGGACCTCTTGCCTCAAAGCATTGAGTGTTTACGTCAAAAGGTGAAAATTTTTGATTTGATTGATGTCATGGTTAGTTTGGTTTCGTAGCCTTTTTTACTCGAGTTAGTAAGTCCTTAAGGGTGTTTTACACCTAATGCCCTAAAACCACTTGGTTTAGGAATCATTGAGTTAACACTCGTTAAATGAGTCAATTAGAAAGCTTAAGGAACCCAGACATTGCACAGCCTGACAAAAAAGAAAAAAAAAATGCCATTGTTGTTCATTCTAATAGGGATTTCAGTAAACTTTGAGATATCGAGACATTTCACATTGGAAATAATTGGAAGCTTCATATTTATGTGCTAGTTCACTTTACACTATTTTCAAACTTGTGATGCCTTAGCATGTCTTTTGTGAGTGATTAAACTTTTAAATTCCAATTCATTGTGAAGATGGAGTTCATCTTTTTAAGCTTACTAATGAATGAGAATCATGATCTTGAGTAGGGGTGTCAATGCGGGCGGTTAAAAACCACCCGCTAACCTCTAACTGCTACAACTGCTAACCGCTAACCACTTAACCGCTTAACCATATTAACCGCTAACCGCCTAACTGCTTAACCGTATTAACCGCTAACCGCCTTTTTATATAATATATTTTTATAATTATAATTATAAAAATATTTATATATATAACAAAATCACTTGATCATTAAATCATAATTTTTTTTAAAAATAATTAAATCACAATTTGAGTATTAATATATTATCATTATAATTTATATGATTGTATCATATAATCACTTGATCATTAAATCACAATTTTTTAAAAAAAATAATTAAATCACAATTTGAGTATTAATATATTATCACTATAATTTATATGATTATATCACATGATCAATTGATCATTAAATCATTTGATTATATAATAACAAATTATACATATATAATATGACATAACTCATAAGAATACCAATTCATACTAATACAACAATTAAATATCTAGATACTTATTTTCAATGTATGTTATAAACTTATAAGTCTATATATGTTATAAGTCTATATAAGTCTACATATGCATATGAATAATATAAATGTATAATATTAATACTTAATCATATGATTCAATAACAATTCAAATACTTTATTCAAGACTTCAAGTGAATCATATTAGTAATGTACAATGATGATATGATTCGTATAATATCAAATTGCTCAAAAACGCCTAAATAGCCCAAAAAAAGAAGCCCAAAAAGCCCTAAGAAAAGCCCAAAAAGCCAAAAAAAAAGAAGCCCAATTTTGAAAAAGTAGTTAGCGGGCGGTTATTTATTTCACTAACCGCTAACTGGCGGCTAACCGCTAACCGACGGTTAACCGCTAACCACTAAGCGGTTAGTGAAATTTACTAACAGCTAAGGCGGTTACGGTTAGCGGTTATTGGCAATAACCGCTAACCGTAACCACCTTGACACCCCTAATCTTTAGTGATACTTTAATTTTTGAGAGAACATGAACTGTGCATAATATTTGTGAGTAACATCTCTAAAAAACCCTCATGAGACTCCACTCATCCTCTAGGGAATCTTTAGGGGTTTAAAAGGCTTGTTGCATACGCTAAATGCAATCGTACATCCCATGAAAGATGGATTTATCTTTTTGTTTTCTGTTTTTCCATTTAGTTTTTAGTTTCGTATTGCTAAGAGGCTAGCAACATGTAAGTTTGGGGGTGTGTTAAGTGCCAAAATATTCATATTTTAGCCCTTAACTTACATTTTTCAATTCCTTAATTTTGATTAATTTATGTCATTTTAGTTCTTTTATGTGTTTTCTGTGTTTTTGTAGGCGTTTGGAAGAAAATGAAACAATCTCGGAAGTTTCGGGCTTAAAGAGTAATTTTAAGAAAAAATGAAGGCTCTGGTAGTGCGATCGATCGCAGTGGAGCTACGATCGAGTGCACTACAGGCGAAGACCACGAGTGCAAGGCGTGTGCTTGTGCGCACCAAAGGAAGCCTTGATCGCACCTGCGATCGAGCGCCAGCACAAAGGATCGATCACATACCTACAATCCATCACACATGGCCTGCGATCGAGCGCACCCATGCGTAAGGAGCAAGCCAGCCGCCAACCTTGATATGGAAAGTGTGATTTTTAGGGTTTTGTAGCTTTGTGCGAGCTAGGGCTCAAACCTTACAATTTTTAGGGTTTCTCGAGTATTCCTAAAGCTTATAAATAGACCTCTAAGCCTCACAATTCAATACACAATTTCCAAGGAGAAGAATTGGAGATCTTCAAGTTCAAGTTTCGGGTTTATTCTTTTCCTTTCTATTTTTATTTTATGAAGATGTTTAACATCAAACTCATGTGTAACTAATTTACTTAGTAGGGCTAGATTGAAGTCCTAGTTATGTTTAGCTAATATTCAATATTGGCGCCTTTATGATGATCATGTTGTGATATTTAGCTTGATTAATTCCTGCTTTCATGAATTCCTCATATGTGTTTGCCTGATCAACATATACATGTGGTATGGACTTGTTAGTTAAATCAATTTGGATGACCGAGTCCTAGGTTTAATAAAAGTAACAAAAGAAATCCACGCCGAATTCTTGGGTTAATCAACATGGGGAACCGGGAGTAGATACACATGCCCTAGGCCTCATGTGTTTGTCGATTTTCACAAATTCATGCTTTCTTAAAGAACAACTTAGTAGACACTCATGCTAAATCCTTTGAGAATTCCACGGGGGTCTTCAACCCGAGGAATTCTTGGATTGGGTGGTGACAGTTGAAGATATTCTCGACTTTAAAGTAGTACCGGAAGATCGGCGAGTTTCTTTGGTTGCAACCAAGTTTTGGGGAAAGGCTACGGCACGGTGGCAACAATTGAAGTAAGCTAGGGCACAAAAAGGCAAGAGAAAGCTCAACAATTGGGAGAAATTGTTGGGAAAGATGCGACCAGCCTTTTTGCCCCACAATTACCTCCGAACCATGTATCAACGGCTGCAAAATTGGAGTCAAGGTTCGAAGTCCATGGATGAATACACGGAGGAGTTCTACAAATTATTGACACGAGTTGATTTGTCCGAATCGGAAGAACAACTAGTGTCCCGGTATATTAGGGGTTTGCAACCACAAATTCAAGACACATTGAACCTCTTTGACCTCGCCAAGGTGTCAGAGACCCACCAAAAGGCGTTGCTAATTGAGAAGGCGTTGGCACGAGGTTCCTTTAACTCCTTTGGGCGTGGCAGCGGTGGAAGATACATCCAATCAAGGGGTCCGTTCATGGCTGGGGAGACCTCTCCTCAATTGACCGGCCCAAGTAAAAACCTCACACCTATGGGGCAGCCAAGCTGACCCAGGGCTGCAACCGGGCCCAAGTGTTTTTGATGTGGGGAGTTGGGTCACCGGATGGCAGATTGTCGCAAGGGAGAGAAGTATGGTAAGGCCCTACTCATCGATTTGGGAGAGCCTTCGATGAGCAAGACGATGGAGAAGAGCAAGAAGCAAATTTTGACGACTTCGATGGGGCCAACGAAGAATTTGCCACTAGGGATGACACTCCTCTATTGATGGTTAGGAGGATATGTTATACATCTTGGAAGGTGGAGAGAGACAACGGGCAGGGCCATAATCTTTTCCCCACAATTTGCACGGTTGGAGGAAAGGGGTGCAAACTTGTTATTGATGGGCGCAGCTATGAGAATGACGTGGCTGAATAAGCGGTTTGGAAGTTGGGCCTTGCAACGGAAAAGCATCCTACACCAAATCGCTTGGAGTGGCTCAGGAAAAGGAACGAGGTAATTGTATCTAAACGTTGCCTTGTGAATTTTTCAATTGGGAAGAGGAATAAGGATAAGGTGTGGTGTGATGTGGTGGCAATGGATGCATGCCATATACTACTCGGGAGGCCATGGCAATATGATAGGAATACCCATCATGACGGAAGGAAGAACACATATAGTTTTTTGGTAGACAATGTGCAGCTCACTCTCCTACCTGATCCGGGAGAAGGGCCCAAACCTTCAACCAGGATGGGTCAAACTTTGTTGGCCAGACATGAGTTCATTAACGAGATGCTAGAAGTGGATTGTGGGTATCTGTTAAGTACCAAAATATTCATATTTTTAGCACTTAACTTGCTTGTTTTAATCCTTTGGTTTTGGTTAATTAGGTCATTTTAATTCATTTTTGCATTTTCCATACTTTTGTCGGCTTTTGGAAGAAAATGAAGTAAATCTGGAAGATTTGAGCTCAAAGTGAGAAGATGGGAAAAATGGGAGCCTCTGACACTGCGATTGATCACATGATACCTGCGATCGAGCACAGTATCAGAAAGACACAGCATGAAGCAGGCCATGAACGATCGAGCGTACGACAGAAGATGATTGATCGCAGACCTACGATTGAGCGCACACGGGTTACGATTGATCGCACCCGTGCGCAGGAGACATGTCAAGTGGCGGCCAGATTGACATTCTTTCCATATTATGGTTTTCCAACTCCCAATTGTAATAGGTTTTGAAACCCTATGAAATTCTTAGGTTTACTAGTTTGTCAAGGACTTCTAAAGCCTATAAATAGACCCTTAAGCCTTTAGAATAGGTATGCTTTGTAAGGAGAAGAATAGGAGCTCTTCAAGTTCATGTCTCAGGTTTATTCTTTTCCTTTCTTTTCTTTTATTTTATGAAGATGTTTAACATCAACCTTATGTGTAGCTAATTATTTAGTAGGGCTAGATTGAAGCCCTAGTTATATTTAGTTAATATTTCAATATTGGCACCTTTGTGATAATCTTGTTGTGCTATTTAACTTGATTAATACCTGCTTGCATGAATTCGTCATATGTGTGTGTCTGATCAATATATGCTTGTGGTATGGACTAGTTAGTTAAATCAATTTGGATGGCCAAATCCTAGGTTTAATAAAAGTAACAAAAGAATCCACACCGCGATTCTTGGGTTAATCAACATGGGGAACTGGGAGTATACGTCATGCCCTAGGCCTCGTGTGTTTGTCGATTTCCATAGAGTATATGCTTTTCTAAGGAACAACTTAGAATAAACCATGCTAAATCCCTTAGAAAGAAAAGAGTTAGAGTATATGTCATGCCTAACTCGTTGCTTAGTGAAATCTATAGCTTAAGGAGTATATGCCATGCCCTTAGGTTGACAAACATTAGATATGCATAACATGATCAAAGCATTGGCATATTGTAATATTAGTTGAATATAATTAGTGGTGGATATCAAAGCCCTACCTTTATTATCATCACTTAAACGAACAATCTTTGTTTTACTTAAGGAATTTATTTTTAAGCAAAATTCAGCAATCCTCGTGGGAATGATCCTATACTTGCATCATATACTACTATGTTGACCTTGTGCACTTGCAGGTAAAATATACAATTATTTACCTATTCATTTAGGTAGATATTTGGACAATAGTATCTATTAGTGGGTTAAGAAGGCAAGAAGATAGAAGAGGTACTGGAGAACCCAAGGGGTTAGTAGAAGAATTTGCAGATGTATTTCAGGTTGACTTACTCGATGAGCTACGCCCTCTTTATGACATACAACACCAAATTGATTTGGTGCTGGGATTGAGTCTACATAACCGACCACACTACCGCATGAGCCCCAAAGAGCATGAAGAGTTGAGACGCCAAGTGGAGGGGTTATTAGCCAAAGGACACATTCGAGAGAGCTTGAGTCCATGTGCGGTACCGGCTTTACTCACCACTTAGAAGGATGGTTCATGGAGGATGTGCGTGGATAGTAGGGCCATCAACAAGATCACTGTGAGGTATCGGTTCCCTATTCCCTGGTTGGATGATTTGTTGGATCAATTGAGCGGGGCAACAATATTAACCAAGCTGGACCTAAGGAGTGGGTATCATCAAATTCGGGTGCGGCCAAGTGATGAGTGGAAAACAGCGTGTAAGATGCGGGAAGGACTCTTTGACTGGTTGTTGATGCCGTTTGGATTATCTAATGCACCTAGCACATTCATGAACGTGATGAACCAAGCTTTTCGGCCTTTTATAGGGAGGTTTGCCGTAGTATACTTTGATGACATCCTCATTTACAGCCCCAATAGAGAGACACACATTCAACATGTGAGGGAGGTACTTCAAGTGCTCTGGAAAGAGAAGTTCTACACATCACCGGCCAAGTGCTCATTCATGACAGATTCTGTGCTTTTTCTTGGCTATGTGGTGTCTAAAGATGGGTTGGCGGTGGACGAAGCAAAAGTGGCGGCCGTTCGGGATTGGCCCATTCCTACAACATTACACGATGTAAGAAGTTTCCACGGATTGGTTTCATTTTATAGGCATTTCATTCATAATTTTAGCACCACCACGGCACCTATCACGGAGTGCATGAAGGAGGGAAAATTCTCTTGGAGTTAGGCGGCTACCAGAGCATTTAAGTTGATTAAACTCAAGTTGACGTCGGCCCCACTACTTGTCCTTCTGGATTTTGAATTGCCATTTGAGTTTCATTGTGACGCTTCCAAAGTCGGCATTGGAGTGGTTTTGAGTCAAGGTGGAAGACCGGTGTCATTCTTTAGTGAAAAGTTGAGTGGCTCAAGGCTTAACTATAGCACCTATGACGTGGAGTTTTACGCATTGGTGCAATCATTGAGGCATTGGAGTTCCTACCTTGCCTACAATGATTTTATTTTATACTCGGATCATGAAGCGTTGAAGCACCTCAATAGTCAAGATAAACTCTCCTCCCGGCATATGTGCAACAATTCTCCTTCACCATCAAACACAAGTCGAGAGCTTTGAACAAAGTGGCCGACGCCCTTAGCTGTAAGTCAACACTCTTGACCACCATGGCAAATGAGGTAATTGGTTTTGACCTTTTAAAGGATTCTTTATCGACTGACCCTCTTTTTGGCCCTATTGTTGATTATGGGTTGTTGGGAAATCGGAGTGATTTTGGGCTGCATAATGGGTTCCTCTTCAAGGGCACTCAGCTATGCGTCCCCGAGGGTAGTCTCCAGTTGCGGATTATTCAAGAGCTCTATAATGAAGGGCACATGGGGCGGGACAAAACTTTCCAGTTGGTGGGGAAGAAATTTTATTGGCCAAGCATGAGAAAGAGGTGGAGAAGTTGGTGCGCTATTGTATGGTGTGCCAAGTATCAAAAGGAGCAACTACAAATGCCGGCTTATATATGCTTCTACCTATTCTGGAGGGTCCATGGACTAAAGTGAGCATGGACTTTGTGTTGGGTTTACCTCGAACCCAAAAAGGTAATGATTCCATCTTTGTAGTAGTTGATCGATTTTCTAAGATGGTTCATTTTATTGCGTGTAAAAAGATTGCCGATGTCGTGAACGTGGCGCAATTATTTTTTTGAGAAGTATACCGCCTCCACAGCCTACCATTGTCCATAGTTTCCAATTGCGACATGCGATTCCTTAGCCACTTTTGGCAGTGTTTGTGGCAGTTATCTCACACGAGACTTGATTTCAGTAGTGCTTACCACCCACAAATGGATGGGCAAACGGAGGTTGTTAATCGGTCATTGGGAGCATTGCTTAGAAGCTTGGTGGGTGAACACCTTAAGTCATGGGACCAGCAGTTGTACCAAGCTAAGTTTGCCTACAATTGATCAATCAACCGGAGCACCGGCCTTAGTCTGTTCACCATCCCTATGGGAGTAATCCACGGGCACCACTGGATTTAGCACCTCTCCATGATTTAAAGCGAATACACACCAAGACGGAGGACCTTATTGCACATATACAAGAAGGCCACAAGTTAACCGTCAAGAGCCTAGAAGAATCAACGGTAAAGTACAAGGCAGATGCGGACAAGAAGCGGTGTGCTTTGGAATTTGAAGAAGGTGATTTTGTATGGGCGGTGCTAACTACAGATAGATTTCCTATTGGTGAGTACAATAAATTAGCGGCTCGCAAAATTGGTCCCGGTAGAAATTGTGAAGAAGATCAATCCCAATGCTAACCAGTTGAAATTGCCTAGCCACATCAAGACGTCCGATGCTTTCAATGTCAAGCACCTTGTGCCATTTTTGGAAGATTCGCCGGAGGAGGATGCGAATTCGAGGGCGAATTATGTTCAACCTGGGGAGGATGATGTAGACTACAATGCTTGGGAGTATATGAGGAAGACCCGAATGGATGATTGTGTGAAGACGCCCCGAAAGATGGTGACATGATCCCAAACTCGCGTAGCAAAAGTGGTAATCCCTGGAACTGCGATCGATTGCACCCTGACTGCGATCGAGCGCCGTGCACTTGATATGGAGAAGGTAGTCCCTGGAACTGCAACCGATACCCCCTGCTTCTGCGATCGAGTGCACAAGCCCCTGGAACTGCAACCGAGCCTGCGAACGGTGCATGTTCGAGTATACAAGTCCCTAGTAGTGCGATGGATCGCACTATACCTGCGATCAAGCGCACTCAGGGAATTCTATGTTATTTTTTCGCTGTTATTTACTTTAAACCGACTTAGTTTACTTATTTTGCTAGGATTAGGGTTGTGGGATCCCTAATTCTGTTCCTTATTAGTACTAGGGGTCTTGGGGCTATAAATATATGATTATAGCCTCTTGAAGAGACAATTTATGTTATTTGATCAGTTTTCTTTCAATAAGAATTACTCAGAGGAGTTTTCTTCATATTTTCCTTGAAACCTTAAATAGACTCTATAGTTTTGAGAAGAATTCTCAAATCCTTGATAGACTCAAGATCTAAGAATTATTTATCCTTCTTCTTGTATTGTTTTACTTGCTTCCACTTAGTTAGGCTGCATTAAGAGACAAGAGTAACAACAATAAATTAACTTTATTGTTGTTAATGTAAAAGTAGAAAAGACTTGTAACATTAATACTCCTTCTCTATAAATAAGAGTATTGTAACTAATCAAAAATATCAAGGAAATATGTAGCCAAGAAAAGGCTTTGATATGTAGATGTAGGCCATAGGCCGAACCACCTTAATTCTTTGAGTCTCTATTCCTTGTTCTCATTTTCTCTTCTCTAAATTATAATTTCTTAATAGGATGGGACTGGTTTTCATTGCTTTTGTGATCCACATAATTCATCTACTCTATTGGATGGTAACCAAGTTGATTCACATAATTCGCCTACTTTATTGGATGGTGAATAAGTAGACTCACAAGATTCTCATAAGATCTATTGGATGTTGACGAAGTTGCACAATTTCATACGCAAGTTAGCAAGATGTCCAGTAGAAGACCTGACTGATGTTTAAGAGGAAAATTGAAATGATCAGAATTTCGGTATATAAGAAAGAAGTTGTAAGGGGTAGGGTTAGGGTAATCTCAATGTAATCTTTTGCCTTGAATTTTGATATTGTTTGACGTTTTGTGGAGACATGTTTGGTCTTTTATACATTTAGAGACAGATCATTGAAATGCAACGCTGTTATGCAATTTAGAAGGTCGTCGTGGCCTCAATCTGCAGTCGTTTTTACATAGCACTACTCTTCTTTCTAGTTGGATGCTTGTCATTTAATTTATAGTTGTGGCAGTGAAACTTAATTTATATATGCTTGTCTATCGTATATGGAAAGAAGCTTTTACAATTTTGCATATGTTTACGGTACTTAATTAGTTTTTTGGATTGTGGGTTACTGATCAGAATTGTAAAGTGATGCATTCTCTTGTTGTAGAGGGCTTTAAAGAGTGGAGTTGAAATCATATGAATTATCTTTATGTGGTTCATTTGAGACTGAGAGTTCTAAAAAAAAATTGGTGAATGTGTCGTTATTGGATCTGTTTGTCATCGGAGCCTTCTCACAAGTATCAATCTAACACCTGCAGCTAGCAGAATGTTATCATGTGATTGGTTCTGTGTAAATCAAAGGACGATTTTCTGGCATGGCAGTAGATTTTGAAGACCTATAGGCGGATCCTTACTAAAAGACTTGAAGATATGGTTCTGTCACATGCAGCAGCAATAGACATAAAAGTTACTTGACAATTAATTACAACATATAGAAGAGAGGGGACCCAAATGGGCAGGCTTTTCAGCGCATTGACAAGTGCGCAAATCGATTAACCAAACTGTCCTTCTCTTCTCTGGCTTTTGTTTCAAACTAGCTAGCCATATTCTGGTAGCTTGAATGGCTCCATTTAAAGAAAAAAGAGTTCGTTTTTTAAAAATTTAAAGAGCTACTTTTGAAACTCTTTATATGTTTTTTTATTTTAGTTAAATATTATTTTTTTTATTAATTTTAGAGTGTAGTGTAGCAAGATATAGAGTTGGAAGAAAGAAGTGTGTTGCATTAAAGTGGAGAGAGAGTGAGAGGAAATAACATAAAAATAAATAAAAAAAAGAGTAGAACGTGGATTTTATCTCCTCAAATGTGGGGAGGTTCATGATATCTTGTTAATCTTTAGTTCTTAATACTTGATAAAATAGTTTGATACCGTTCCTTGCCCCATCCTTGCCAAGTTTTTTTATTTTATTTTTTTTACATTGATTTGCACAGAACTACACGCATACGCAATTTCTTGGAAGAGCTCCGCCCAACAAGATTGTGGGAAAAAATTGTAAGATTGGCTGTGTCTCTTCAGCTGGACTTCTGTTTATTATTTGTACTATTTTTTTGGCATAGTTACCAACTTGTGTGTTTGGTAAGTCGTAATTTGTTCTTTAAGTGTAGTTTTGACAAAGGCTGCAAGATCCAATTTATTCTGTAATGTTGCCAAATGGTTGTAAATTGCATCAATCTGCTAAGTTGTAATTTGTTCAAGTTGTAGTTGTATAATTCTTATAATGAATAATGTATTTATTGACAGTATTTATAAAGAAAAATGCTACAGTTTCGCCCGATATTCTCATAATCCTACGTGGATATTATTTTCTAAATAATAAATAAATAAATAATAATAAAAATAATAATAAAAAAATAAAAAATAAAAAAGTTACCCCACCAATCCCTCATATTTTTATTTTTTATTTTTTTAAAAAAATATTCACTTAGAATAAGTAGAACACTAGGAAAATTGTAGCATTCCTCATTTATAAACATTCATCTTATTCATGTTAATCAAATTGAATGTGAAAATATAAATAGACTCCAACATACACATAGAGGGGGGGTGAATAGTTTTTTTTAACAAAAATAATGCAGAATTTTTTTTTTTTTTGAAAAAAATACAAGCATGGAACAATCAATCACTAAAATATTTAAAACAGTAAATCAAAAGGAACACAAATATTTTCGTAACAAAGTGGAAACTTTTGAACAACTCTTCAAAAGGAAAAAACACTCTGGGGCAGCCGAACCTGGAAAATTGTGCACTATAGAATAAGAATAAATTACAAGTTGTTCATACTTACAAAACCTTTGAAGTTAATACGAACTCATCAAAACAAGTGACCATTGTTGCCTTCTACCGCAGTAGTTCCCTTCGAACCTCTAAAAATTTTTTCTATCAATTTACCAAGTCAAAACCTCTGTTCTTGATTGTTGATGAAGAATAGCTTCTCAAATCACAGCACTACTCTAAGAGAAAATAGCTTTAACACTTCAAATTTTTAAAATTCTCTTGTAGTACAATATAGAATTGCTCTCTTAGTTGCTTGAAAAAGCCATGCTATGAATAGCCCTATATATAGGCAACTAAGAATTAGGTTTCCTTGTTGAACATGAAAATCCTAATATCGAAAATCTAAGGCAGTGTTCGAACGGCTAATGGTCTTGCTCAAACCCACCTAGGGTTTATATAATTCTACGCTTAACATGGAAAAACCCATAAAGCAGGAAGTGCCTATTTGGACGATCTTGATTTTCATTCGGATGTTGCTAGGTTAAAAATCTTCTTGCCACGTCTTGTCTGAATTACCAACAAACGGCCTTGTGAACGGATCTCTCTGGATCTACTATGTGCATCTCCCGTTCGAACAACCCAGAGAACGAAGCTCTTGGGTTAGACAGTCCATAGTACATTAGTGACATGTCTACAGTTTTGGTTTTTTTCACACGTCACAAATTAGTGATGTGTCAATTTCTCACATGCCACAAATTTTTTTAGTGACGTGTGAAAGTTCACACGTCACCAGTTAGTGACATGTGAGAAATTGACACATCACCAATTTAAAATATTTCGAAATATAGAAAATAAACCAAAAAAGTGACGTGTGCAAAACAAAACGTCACCAATTGGTGACGTGCCACAAGTGCCATGTCACTATTTAGTGACGTACTGGCATGTCACGTCGCCAAATGGAGACGTGCCAGAATAACGGCGACGTGCTAGGGTGCCACGTCACCAAAGTGGTGACGTGCCATAGGTGCCACATCACCAAAGCGGTGAAGTGCCACAGGTGCCACAATACCAATTGGTGACGTGCCACATGTGGCACGTCACTATTTGGTGATGTGACACGTCACCAAATTAGTGGCGTGATGCTGTGTGACACGTCACCAAAGTATTACTTCTTCTTCTTCTTCTTCTTCTTCTTTTTTTTTTTAATTATTATTATTATTATTGTTATTTAAATTAGTGATGTGGTACTGTTCACACGTCACTAATTATATAATATCATTAAAAATTTAAATTTTTTTTATCCCCTGCTTCTTTAAATATATATCACTAAATTATGTTTAGCACATTGGTGATGTGTTATGTTTAGTACATCACCGAATTGGTGACGTGTGCGGACTCAACACATCACCAAATCCAATTTCGACGGATGGATTAGTGACGCGCGACCCACGTTACTAATGACACGTCACCATCTAATTGGTGATGTGTTTCGATGCACATCACGTTCGAACGGTCCTACGAATGCCTTCTGAACGAAGTACATTGCCTCTTCTTAATACATCAGTCGTTCGGAAGGCTAGCGAACACTCCAGCTAATGGACACAAAATAAAGAAGAAGTACAAAGTCAAAGTCCCCTTTGGGCAATTCGATGATAAAACCGAAAGATAACATATTACAAAATTTAAACACAAATTTGCAATAAGGATAATTGTTTTCCAAAAATAAATACTCCCCATTTTTGTCACAAATTGACTATGGGCACAAAAAAAAAAAAAAAAAAAAATCAATCTTGCTAAATCCTTTATAAATTTCTTGATGGGCTCAATGTCGAGCTGCATTTGATTGAAGGTGAAATGCTCATCAGCATAAGCCTTGGTTACTGCACCAACAAAAGATTCCACAACTCCCAAACGATCACCAAAACTAGATAGCTGCTCCAGCACTTGAGCGAAACCCGCATCAAAATGCTTAAGCACACAATCAAGTCACATTGGATTAGTTTAAATTGTAGTAAAACCCTTAACAACAAAAGATCTTAACGCCTCTGTCTTGTTGTGTTTAAGTGATGCAAGATTCACTAATTTTAGTGACAGTACACTTGGAATGATTGAGTCAAGTTTGTTTAATGGTCTAATTCATTTTGATTGCTACCTGGAATTCACAATAAGCCTGCCTATGTGATCCACACATATTAAAAGTGTTAAGAATATTACTTGTTATTTACTTCTTTAGGTATTATTAGTCTACTAGGTTTACCTTTTCTTATTCTACTAGGTTTAACTTTCCTTAATCTATTAGGTTACTTGCCTCTCTATAAATAAAGGTCTCTGTATTCATTATTATTATAAAACTCAATACAATGTAGTCCATTATATGCTTCCGCTCTCTCTCTCTTCTCTCTCTCTTTCTTCTGCCTCTAATATATTATCCAATATATTTAACATGGTATCAGAGCCACCTTTCTGTGGCCTCCAATAAATGTCTTTGACATTTTCCAGCGCCGCCAGTGTTATCCGGTGCATCCATCCCTCTGTCCCTTACAGTTCTTTATCTTCTCCTCGAAGTTTTCAGCAGATTACTATACCGCTTAAAAGCCCAGAAGCCAATCGTCACAGATCCGCCTTACTCAGTCCCATCGGAGCCCTCATGCGCCCTCACGCGCTGCCCAAAGGTTCGGCAATTCCGCCATTGCTGTTTCGCCACCGGCCGCCACGGTGGTCCGATTGCTTCTCTCAGGCCACCGATCAATAGATCTGCTCCTTGTGACTCCAGAACTGCAACCAAAATCCAGATCCAGTATTCCACGCGCTCTCATGCGCCACTTATATATTTGTGCGTGAGATCCACGCACCGCCTCCAGCCGTGTGTGTCCACACGCGCCAGACGCTCCAACGGCCACGTCAGCCCTAAGTTCAACGTCAGCAGAGACACGTCAGTCTTGAGTGCCACGTCATCCCTGAGTGCCACGTCAGCTTACCTGCCATGTCATCAGCCACTACAAAGTCAACACATCAGCCACGTTAGCAGCTATGCCACGTCAGCACCTTGACAGGGTTGACTTTTCCATCATTGACCATTGACTTTGACTTTGACCACTGAAAAAGTTGACCAGGTGTTTTCTACTCAATTTGCCCTGATTTCAAATTTGTGGTCTATTTTTGCTTTTGGCATCTTTATATGGCAGAAAACATGATTTTTTTCCAAATTCAGGCGTTTGTTTTGTGCGGTTTAAGTTGGTTCATGCATTGTTCAATTTGGTTCCGTTGCCTTTATCTTTGGCACAGTTCAATCAGGTTCATTCTTCTTGCGGTAGGCACTCTCAGGTCAGGCCAATATTTCCTTAGGTCCATGGTTTCGGGCCAAAGAAGCCCTTTCAACCGGCCCACTTATGCCTTGTCAAATGCCGCCATCACCGGTCAATGCAGCCTCTCCTAGGCCATTGATCCATTACTAATGAGAATTTTTTGGGTCAGACCTTTCAACGGTCCAAGGGTTTCAAGCATAATTAGCCTCTTCAACCGGCCATTTTTCTCCCTACTTAGCTCAGCCGGCCAGGCGAGACGGTCTACTAGTTAGATGGGTCAGACTTTAGTTCAGCCGACAAGGCGAGACGGTCCAAGGGTTTCAGACATGATTAGCCTCTTCAACCGGCCCTACTTATCTCAGCTGACCAGGCGAGACGGTCTACTAGTTAGAATTTTTTGGGACAGACTTTAGCCCAGGCGAGACGGTCCAAGGGTTACGGGCCAAACAAGCCCCTTTTAACCGAACCTACTTTTCTCAGCCGACCAGGCGAGCTACTTCATTACTAGTATATGGTTTTCAAGTCAAAATTACAACCAAGTGAACCAAGCTCCATCTTAAATGCATTGCTCAAATTCAGGCAGAATCCACCGGTCTCTAACAACTTTTATGGCGTTACTTCGGCAATTGTTTCGGCACAAGTAGCTTTTTCGGCGAATTCTTTTTTTCTTTCCGTTTTCGTTTATCCAAACTCAAGTTTACACATTGAGTTTGAGGGGGGATGTTAAGAATATTACTTGTTATTTACTTCTTTAGGTATTATTAGTCTACTAGGTTTACCTTTTCTTATTCTACTAGGTTTACCTTTTCTTAATCTATTAGGTTACTTGTCTCTCTATAAATAGAGGTCTCTGTATTCATTATTATTATAAGACTCAATACAATATAGTCCATTATATGCTTCCGCTCTCTCTCTCTTCTCTCTCTCTTTCTTCCACTTCTAATATATTATCCAATATATTTAACAAAAAGCATTAACATTAAACATCAAAACTTTAGGATATGAGGTTTTAGAGGGAGTCCAACCTTTAGCCTTAATATATAGGATTTACTATAAATGCACTGGAACAAATATGAACGTGCAAGCCATTTCTAAGAGTCCTAAAGATAAAACTTTGTTAATCCAAAGTAACCAAAACAATGCAAATATAAGAATCCCCCAAACCATCAGATGGAAAGACATTAACATATGCCAAAAGATTGGTTTTTAACTAGTGAAAGTCACCCGACCAATATTCAAAATGATATAGTAAACCTAGATTATATTCAACAATATATGGATGTAGCCGTTAAGATGAATTTTGGAGAACCACAACCCTTCAGATTAAAGACATAGCTTAACCCAGTTCAATTCATAAGTCAAAGGCAAGACATTCGTTTTCAGGATCAACCTGTACCGAGGAATTAAAATGAAGGGATCAAGATTTAGAAAGGAGGCTGGATATGGAAGGCATATATGGTCATTTTGTGTTATTAGATTGACTGATAAGCGGGACATCTGTTTAAATTTGGGCATGATATTTTTAATATTGTATATATGTTTAAACTTTAGCTGCACTTGAACAACTATGATATGGAGATTAGTCGTTAATTATTAGAGCTTTATATTCATGCATGTTAATTAGTTATTAATTATTAGATTTTAAGAAATGTTAATTATTGAGAGAGTTGTTTTATGTTATTTATATTAATTGAGGTTGTCGTGATTATATTAATACGTAGGCAGAAATTGTAATTATATGTATGTACATTTTTATTAGGTTGTCATGATATTGTGATGGACGTCTTTTTGGTTTTGCAACCCAAAAATTACCCCAAAAAAATACCCAAAAAACGTGCAGATGAAGGGAAAAAATTTGGTAAAATATACCTAATTTTGGGACATGAGTAAGGTACCTTATGCCTCAGCTATCAGAAGTTTGATATATGTAATGGTCTGTACTATACCAAATATTGCACATGCAGTGAGAGTTGTGAACAGATACATGAGTAATCCAGAAAAGCAGCATTGAGAGGCAGTCAAGTGGATTTTGCGATATCTGAGAGGAACTTCAGATATGTCCCTTTGCTTCATAGGTGCAGATTTGAAGCTGCAGGACTACGTGGATGCTGATCTAGCGGGTGATGTTGATAACAAGAAAAGTACTACAGTGCTTGTATATACTCTGGGAGGTACTGATGTGTGTTAGACCTCAAGATTATACAAAATTGTAGCCCTTTCCACTACGGAGGTTGAGTATGTGGCTGTGACTAAAGTTGGAAATGAGATAGTTTGGCTACAAGGTTTTTGGATGAGTTGGGAAAGAAGAATGAGAATGGCGTTCTACATAGTGATAGTCAGAGTGCCATTTTTCTTGCGAAGAATCCGGCGTATCATTCAAGAACAAAGCATATACAGTTGAGGTATCACTTTATTCAGTCTCTTCTTGAAAGTGAACAATTGCTACTTGAGAAGATTCGTGGAATTGAAAATCCAGTATCATTCAAGAACAAAGCATATACAATTGAGGTATCACTTTATTCAGTCTCTTCTTGAAAGTGAACAATTGCTACTTGAGAAGATTCGTGGAATTGAAAATCTAGCAGACATGTTGACAAAAGGTGTGACTATTGAGAAACTGAAGTTGTGCGCAACTTCAGTTGGTCTCCAAGCTTGAGGACAGGTGGAAGAGACATCCAAAGGAGATTCACTATGTTGTGACTTGGTGGAATTCAAGTCAAGTGGGAGATTGTTGAGAACGTGTGCCTTGAATCTAGTGGGTGGGACCCAACCGGTTTTGTTGTGTTCAACAAGGTTTTAGTTTTCGGTTTTGAAGAAGAATTTTCGGTTAAAAGAAAAACCGTAAACCATTTTTCAAAAATTAAAGAAGAATTTTCAGTCAAAAGGAAAATATTTTCCATTGATCACAATTTTACGTTGTAGTAAACACCGTAGAATGCAGAAATGATTTTCTGAAAACTATTTTAGGTCGAAAGAAACGGAGTATAAAAATGAAAAATGGTTTCAGGATGACAATAAACAAAGAGATTAGTAGTTTTCTCATAAAATGTTTTGCGGTTGAAAATGTTTAGGGTTTTGTCAAAAAAAAAAAAAAAAAGTTGACTTAAAAACTCTTAGCACAATCACAAACATACTTTAAAACTAGAACGTTCGACACACACAAAAAAAAAAAAAAAAAAAAAAAAAGGGAAAAAGAGCAAAAGATACAAAACCAAACGTTTCTTTTTATGAAATATGGGCATTAGTTTGTATTACAGAAGATCTCCGAGGACCGGGGTGAGCCGGATCCAAATATATAAAATTAAAAAAGAAAAGAAAAAGAAAAGAAAAATAATAATAATAACATTACTCCAATCCGAGGTGTATACTTTACTTATTTGTTTAACCAAACAGGGTCGACGAAAAAGATCAACGTTCCACAACACCTTTCACTCCAATAAGCAATCGCTACCGTCCGATATTAGGGCAATGCATTTTAGCTTGTCCTCATAATAGCCTAGCATCCACTGTCTCGCCCACCCCATCCACAAAGCTAAAGCCTAGGGTTTTTCCATGGTTATGTTGATTTATACGAAACGTATGGAGGGTGTATCTATTTCACCAAATACGTGAGATGAAAGTAACATAATGTTTTAATTTATTTTTAGCAAGCAAACAAAACAACAGTTTCCTTTGATTTAAAAATAAAAAATAAAACTAGCATCTAGTATTAAGGTCATATCAACGGAGTGAGTTTTCAATATAGTGAATTAGCCGCTTCCTCTTGTGACAAGCGAATCATGTAAATTTTGTTTTCTATTTTGTTTTTTTTTTTTTTTTTTTTAGTAAATTGCATAATCTCAAAAATAGTAGCATGGCACAATTATGATATACTTTTTACCTTGCCTGGCAGGCTGGCAGCTGTCTTTTACAACTAATGCTCCCAATTTCTTTCATGTAAAAGCAAAAGTTTTCCTCTCTTTGAGACTGCCTTTTGTGACCTCTTCTTTTTTCTTTTTTTTTTAGTTGTCAGCAATGGATGTGATGAGTAATGCTAAGACCACCTTTTCATCTAGATTTCATTAAGATGAAAAGGTTTTTCATTCACAATGAGTGAAAAGGCCATTCATTGTCTCCACAAAAATGTAACGATGAAAAGGTGACACCTAGCATTATACGTAATGTGAGATAGGAAGTGTTGTTCATCCCATTCAGCTAGCGAAAGAGATTGCTCAAAGCCTTTATTCATATTTCATGAAATATGGATCCTCTCTAGTTTAAATAAACTAAAGATGAGCAGGTTCTTTTAAACATGAGGAAAAAATTGTCAAAAAAACAAAGAAAAGTGAAATGATACCTTTCTTTTAAAAAGAAGGTAACCGAGAGAATCCAATTCCCATTACATGAATAACCAACTAATATTGGATGCTAATATTGGGCAATAAGGAGCCAACTACTTGGAATCCTAATTGTTTCAAATTCCAAAATTATAATTGAACTAAATGCAAATGCAAAACAGCCTCCAACTTGTCTTCCTAGCTCGACAATCTTCATGGAGTGCATTTTTTTACCGACCCTTCAGTAGACTTCTTTGCAGTTGAACGATATGCATGATGTGATTTGAAATCAACAACCAAAAAGCCCATGTGATAGAAGCTTGAAGCTTTTTAGGAAATCCACTTGGTATAAAAATGGTGAAACATGGAAAAAAGCTTCATAACCATCAAGAGGGGGAAGCAACGACGGCTTTCAACTCAATCCCTGTTGGATCAAAATAAAAAAGTAATCAACCTTCTCTAGAGACTTTCCCTTTTAAATTTCATGCTTGGAGGTATAAATTTCCCAAATGAACATCATCTTCTCTATGTAGAAAGATAAAGGGCAAGCTTGTAATAAAGCTGAAAGTTATTTGGGGAAAACAAACCAGTCAGGGTATCTTGGCCATAACTTTTTCATTTGAGCTCCAAATGATGCAAACTCAACGGCTTTGGAAAGCTCTTTCCCTGATCTACAACTTTTCATTCTATAACACTACAAAAAAACAATTTTTTCCTCACTGGAGTTTTCTGACATGCCACGGTGTCTGACACGTCAGAAAATTTTTCTGACGTGGTGCTTCTAACGTGTATTGAATGTCAGAAGCATAGGAGTCAAGAAATTTTTTTTCCTGGCGTGTTACTATTTAGCACGTCAGAAAAACACGTTAAAAAATTTTCTGACGTGTTAAAATATAACACGTCAGAAATTTACTGACGTGTCACAAGTTTGTAGTTTTTTAAATTTTTTCTGGAATTTTTTTTTCAATTAAAAAATTTATTAATTTAAATTAATTTTCAATTAAATTATTTTTTTTTTAGGAATTTATCTGCACCACTCGAGTGGTGCAGAGAAACGAAAAATTTTCTCTGCACCATTAATGGAGCAGAGAAATTTTTTTGTTTCTCTGCACAGCACCTCTCTTCTTTTCTCAATTTTCTCTTTCTCTCTCTTCTTTTCTTCGGCCAGCTCTCCCTTTTCTCCATTTTCTCACTCTCTCTCTCTTCTTTTCGATCTCCAATTTCAAAAACCCAAACCGAAAAAATCTTCAAAAAATTAAAAATCCAAATCAAAAAATCAAAAACCCAAACGTCAAACCCAACAAATCTTCAAAAACCCAAAAAATTTTCTTATCTTCTCTTCTTTTTCTTTTTCTTTTTTTTTCTTCTGCTTCTCTTCTCCCTTTCTTTTTCTTCTTCTCTTCTCCTTTTCTTTTTCTTCTTCTTCTTCTGCTTGGTTCGATCTGCTGCTTCTCAATTTTTTCTCTTCACCTTTTCTTTTTCTTCTTCCTCTAGAGGGAGCTACCGTACAGAGAAGGGAGATTGAGAGAGGAGAGAGAGAGAAGGTGGGGGGAAATAAATGAAGAGGAAAAGAATAAGAAGAGTGAAAAAGTTCAAGGGAAACAAGAAGACGAAAAAATTTCAAAATCCCACCCATTTTTTTGTGACATGTCAATATTTAGCACGTCAGAAAATTCTGACATGCTATTTTATGCTACGTCAGAAAAATATTTTCTGACGTGGCATTTTTTGCCATATCAGAAAATGGTGACGTAGCAAAAATCATGTACTGTTTGCCACGTCAGAAAATGATAGTTTTTTTGTAGTGTATAGGAAAAACTGGTCCAAGTCTACCTCAACTCTTCAGCCTATAAATAAGCCTATACACAAGGTATAAATGGATCTCTATCACCTATTCAATTATGCTAAATTATTGAACTTCGTTCATCAATTCATCAAATTGCTCTTTTCCAAGGAATTGACTTAAGCATCGGAGTTTGCTCGGCATAGACACCAGCAGATCCTTTGACACTCTTACTACTTTGCAGCCATCAAGGAGCATCACAAGCATATTCTAAATCTAGCACGGTCATGCCTCGAAGAACATGTAGCTCACACCATACCGGAAACAGTTAGACATAAAATTGCTCTAACGAATGTCACTTTTTAAACTTGGTAAAACAAAACGCATTATATTTAGAGGGTAGTGTGTATTTTTCCAAATAATAATAATAAATAAATAATAAAGAATAATAAAGATGTTTTCATACATGCCCATCAAAAATAGAAAGATACCTTGGTTTGATGCGGTATTTTTTTTTTTAAAAAAAAAAAATGGAGAAAGAAAATGCAAACAGTAGTAAATAATTCAAGAAAGATCATTCAGTGTTGTTGAATTAAATTTATTTTGATATTGTTTTGTGCAAGTGCCTTTAAGAGTTTCATGTAGTTGTTGGACAAAATTAAACAATAGAATGTTGTCTTTGTCTACGCATAAAAAGATTTGGCCGAAATGCTGTAAAAAAAAATTACAGCACCTTTAGTGTAGTTTCTTCAATAATCTATATTTAGGTTTAAGTTTTTCATAAAAAAGACAAAGGGTGAAATTAAATGTAAATCAATAAAATTTTAATTTTTTACGGCAATTGAACCAAATCCGCCATAAAATACTTATTCCAATTATACTGAAAAAAAAAAAAAAGAAAAAGAAAAAAAGAAAAAGGGGCAATGCCATGTTGTATGTAGTACTCCACGTGACTCTTGTAAGTCTAAAATTTTTTGTTCAAGTTTCTTCAATTTTCATATTTACAAGTGAAGAATAATAGCATACTTTATTTTTTTAGAAAAAAAGTGAAGAACAACAGTAATCATTTGTCGATAGAAAGTGAGACATAGATAGCTTTGAAAAAAAAAAATGAGAAAGCTATGAAAAGATAAAATTTAGAAAAATAATAAAAACTAACAAAAAAAACTTGAACGAGAGTCACGTGGATTAGCTTTTACTATCCTCTTTCTTAATTGATTTAAAACTAATAGAAAAAATATTTATCTAAAATAGAGAAATGTATAGGAAGTTTAATGTTTGATTCATTTTAAAAGTGATTCTCTAAATTTGATAAAATAAATTTTTCTTCTCAAATTTAATTTTTTAATTATTGCTTAAAAAAAAAATATTCCTTTGAAACTTCTGGATCAACAATTTTGATAAATACATTTCGCATTGACTTGATGATAGCAAAGTATTTTTTGTTTACTATTATTTTCTATTGCACTAAACACTCGAAAATATAAAAAACATTTTCTAGAAGTCATTTTACACTGTAACAAGAGAAAAATATGCAGAGTTTGATGTTTGATTTATTTTAAAAGTGACTTTAAAAAAATATAGAGAGGGGACGTGAGACCAAAACTAATTGACTAAAATGGGAGAAAAGATATTTAAGGGGACAATCCTTATTGAAGTAACAATTTTTTTTTTTTTTCTAAGCCATAATAACAGGGGATGAAAGAAAATTTGGGGGGACGAGAACATGGATCCGCCCCTGCGTTCAATAGTTATATTTGCAATTTTTTTACTAATTAACAATGGTTAATAAAAAGTAGGTTAAAAATAACCAAAATTTAATATATAAAATGGTTTTAGGGTGGCTAAATTTGTGACAAGTAGCATTTTAAGATGGTTTTATGTTGTTTAATTTTGGTTTAATTGGATCCACCCAACCTTCACCATAAAGCAGAAATCAATATTTGTTTGAATATAATTAATTCCTCAATGAATTTAATGAATTATTTCTAATATTTATTATCATTGTTTATTTATTCAGTATTATTATTTAATTTTTTTGTTATTCTTCTTTGAAAGCCCGTTTGAGATTGCTTTTGAGAAATATAGTTTTTAAGTCAAAAAAATTTTTTGAGCAAAAGCTTCATTTTTAAGTTTTTGTCAAAAGTGTGTTTTGGCAAGTTTTTGGACCCTTAAAAACGCTTTAATTATTTTTACTAAATGAGTACTTTTTTTCAAATGAGCTTTTTGAGTGTTTTTAGATCTCTCAAACGCAATCTCAAACAAGCTTAAAAAGTTTTGGTAAAAAAGAATTATAATTAAAAAAAAAAAGTCCACACATAACGCAGGTGACACGCTGGTGCTGTAATAAATATTGTATCAGTAAATTAGTAATGCATTGTACCCTGGTTGCAACCCTTTTATAGTAATATGTCACCCCTTGCTATTTGAATTGTAATCCTTTTGTAATTTAGCAATTTGATCATACCTTTGGAGTTTTTACCAACGAATTACATATACCTGTTATATCCCTATTTTATTATTATGTTTTTTTTAAAAAAAAAAAAAATGTGTCAATCCATGGCTGAGAAAAATAATAATGAATAATTGAAAAAGAGTTAGACTCAATATTGTTTTATTTATCTTTTTTTTTTTTTTAATGTTTTTCTCGAGTAATAACTGAGAAATCATTCGCCATCTTGAAGAGCACGTAAAATTTAAAGGGCAAAAATCGACACGCATCAAATTGAAAGCACCACGATAGATCCAAGAGTATGATTAGTGATTTCAGTTCTCAATTGACACATAAAGATTTGATTTGTTCTATGATCAAGAATTTAATTAAACTCATTGTAGTGATTTGTTCTATTCACCAGCGAGAAAGGCCAAAGTACCATTAGTTAAACTCGTTGTAATGATTAGTTAATCTTCTCACATGCACAAAGGGTTATTCTTGTGACTGTATAAATTGAGGTTAATTTGTATACCATTTTCTTGTACCCCAAAAAAAAAAAATACAATTAAAGAGTGAGTGAAATATGCCTATGAAAGCCTCAAAAGGACATGCACTGCTGGCAGGATTGATAATGATTCTGCTAATAACAACACATGCTGAAAAGCCTCCTACACCAATCCAATCAAAGTTGCATCTTTCACAAAAAGAGGGGTTTGCTGTGCTATGAAATTTCGCTTGTACTTCAAGCTCAAGAGATCCACGCTTAGATACTTCACTTAACCTTATTAAATATTGTTGTAAGCATATGTGCAACAAGCCCGGCCCCTGGCGTTGGTAAACAAAAATGCCTCATCTCTCTCTCTCTCTCTTTTACTCTCTATCTCATTATTCAAGACCACAATATAACGAAGAGAAACGCTCTTTTTTCGTCTTCATCTATATTTTTTACAAATCCACTATTGAATTTATAGGATTTACACGTAAGTCCTATAAATTTAATGGTGAGTTTAAAAAAGAGATAGATTGGAAATGAGAAAAATGAGATGGTGCAATCTAACACAATAATAATAATAATAAAAATAAAAAATAAAAAATAAAAAAAGAGTCTTATATATATCCTCGAACCATTACAAAAAACACTAATATCAAAAAGTACTAATTCTAAAAGTTATATTTTTATCCTGCAAGTGTTCCACAATGTTAATGTGGTAATCACAGCCAATCCTTGGATTAAATTGCCATTCAAAATGGAGAAGATTAAATTGGCATCTCAAAATCTTAGTCTAAAATTTTCAATAGTCTTGAGCAGATGCTTGTTAGAAACATTTGAACACAATGTATATATATATATAGTCCATTCATCGTACAAAGCATAAATCTTTTCCTTTACTCTGTTTACAAGTAAGTTGGGCAAGGGCCTAGTCCTAGAAGACTAATTTAGGATATAATTAATATATGATTTTTTTTCTTCTAAGCAATATTTAATTTATGAATATATTTGTTTCAATTATAGAACTCTTATCAAAGATGTGGAATGTTTCATGGACCTCTACAACAGCTACAGCAACAATTATATGCAATTCCTCAAGATTTCCTCTTCTACCACATGAGAAATTAAACATGTGCTTTATATGTATTAAGAATAAAGGAAAGACAGTGAGATGGATCAAATAGTCTTTAATTTGTATAACTTACTATAATTAATGTAAGAGTTATGCCTGTTTTATCCTATAATGTCTACAGCATATATTTATTTCTCCCTTATGATTATTGAAGAGTCTTGCAAGATCATAGCAATATTTATATTTGAAATGGACTATGTAATTTGACTATTCCCATGAACAAAATAAGCCTTGAAATGAGCAAGATATTGCAAAATCAAGAAAATATTTAACAATGAAACTATTTTGAATCTCTCTCTTTCACTCTCTCCACAAAAGAGAGGGCGATCCCCAAATGATGCTTAGGTTCATAGCAAAATGATGCTTGGTCGGTCCAATCCTCTCTTTGAGTTATGATTCTGACGCCGGATAGAATTAAGATTTTTGGGGGCAATTAAGAATTAAAGATTGAAAAAAGAACTCAGAAAGAGAGAAAATAATAAATAGGAAAGAAAAATAGTTTGACTTCTTAGTTAAGATACTATGTGCTTATAATAGGTTCTCTACTATTGTGTATAACGATAAAATATGTTCGTTATAGCATGAACTCGAGATGTATGAGGATTTGAGCAAGCATACCATGTAAGTAAATATTTACTAGCTAGTTTGATTTCTCGGTTAGGATCCTATGTGTTTATAATAGGTTCTCTACTAATGTGTGTAACGATAAACTATGTTTGTTATAGTAGGAGCTTGAAATGTCCAAGGATTTGAGCGGGCATACGAGTAAGTAAATATTTACGACTGCTTTCCATAAAAACGTGCGATATGTCAGCTGACTGAGCACTCGAATGTTATGAGCACAATTACTTTTCATGTAACTGGGTAAATTCTTTATTAATTTATTAATAAGATGCATCGTATGATATGGTACGCCACTACGTGTGATATAATGGCCATGAGCTTACTATATGAACTTGATTCATTGGCCAATGTGTGTGTTTATATGGGCCTTATCCAATAGTTATTTGTGACTGGCGCATATATTTGATTGGTAAGTCACTACAAAATGTACATCATTAGTAGTGTGGACAATCCGAAGTCGGATTCGGTCGAGCTACTATTTTTATGGATGGTAGCATGCAATATTCGGAGCATTAGTATTGTATTACATGTCTCGCGGGACAGCGCCAACCTTGCTGACAATGGATAATATCTCGAATAAACCATGAATAATAGTTATGACCTAATTATAACATTAGTTTGTTTGCATCAAAACTTACAAGCAATTATAGCTAGGATTACACCTACGCTTTTTAAAAACCAAAACTATACTTTTATGGTGTAATGGCAGAGGCAACACCTATTCTATTTGCTACCACACAGGTTTACTTCTGCATTATAATGGGAGCTCTTTCCATAATCAACTGTGAGATTTACTTACTAAGTCTCAGACTTATACAGTATTTGCAGTTTGTCAAGTTATCTATTTTAAGAGGACTTTCTCGAATGAAAAATCCAGAAGTTTGTTTCGTAGTACCAAGTTTGATTAAAATGACTATTTTGGTTAGAAGCTCCAAGTTTATGATTGATGGAAATTCTTGCATTCTTTATGATTTTTAGATATCTTTGATCTTTCATTTTCACCTTCTGCGTGTATTTACTATGAGTTGGTTAGACGGGCGATTCCTTCAGTTAGTTACCAATTAACTAAACTTAAGGAATTGACAGTAACCCTACCAAAATGATTTAGTCTAGTTTTGGGAGTGTTACACACAGTCAGGACCCGGTCGGACTTGCCAGGACCTGGCTAGAATATTATCGTAATTTAAAGTTTATGTGAAATCATTTTTCGACAAAAAAACATTTTATGTCGAAACAAACAGCGCCTTAATAAGTAACTTTTATGAAAAGTCTTCTAAATTAGTTATTTGTATGAACATGTGAAGAGTTTCGAACTAAAGCTCATAGTGTATTAGATGGAACTGCAATCACTAAACTGAAATTGTCCCTATGACCTTTGAAATGTGTGATTTCCTTTAGTGTGCTGTGGCCTTTTGATAGGCTTTTTGTACCTGTTCATACAAATACTAACCTTTGGAGTTTTGATGATTTTTTTTTTTTTTATATAATTTATGTATTAATTAAATAATACCCTTTTTTAAGCTCATAACCCAAACTGTGAGACAATATTACTTTTTACCATTAAAAAAATAAAAAATAAAAAGATGGCCAATTAACTTGTGATCTATCTTACCATATCAAAAGTTACTTTTTTAAAAACAACTTTCCATTTAAATAAACTTTCTTTGTGCAATGTCAAGTGACATGATATTTTTCATTGCTTTAAGTACTTTACATCCTTGATCAAGTTGATTTACTATATTTAACTCAAATGTCTCTATGAACAATCACACACAAAGATTTTGGTGACGAAGAGGAAACCTTTTAGAAAACGTTCTAAAAGTAAAACCTCTTCGGAGCAGCCAAACCCAGGAAATCACTATCAAAAGATTATCTAGAGATTACAGACACTAGGAACACTTACAACCCTTTGCAAGACCTTGGCTCTGTAAGATCGACAAGCCTACAACTCGTCTCCTTGCTCACAATCTTCTTCAACGTGATTCTCCTTTATCGGACCCTTCCGATAGACTTCAATTAAGCACACAATCAAAACTAACAAAAATCCTCTAAGAGGAATCAATTTGGCTCACAACAAAATAATCACTCAAGCACAGCCTCACACGAACTCTCTGGGGGTGAAAATTCGTGCTTCTCTCTTCTATAATGATGTATATATACCTCCGACAAAACCCTAGACCTAACCCACTTAAAATCATGTTTTTGGGCCTAAAACTTACGGGGTGTCCGGACATGTTAATGGGCGGTCCGGACACGGCTTCGCGGAGCAAGATTTTAGTTTCTGGAAATGAGGTCCGGACCGCCCGGGTCCGGACCTAGCCTGTCCAGTCTTCATCAACAGCTCCGATCGATGGGCGTTTGTGGTCCGATTGAGCTGAAATTTTGCAGGAACGTTCATAACACATGAATCTACATTATGAACGGTGGAGATTGGATTCTGAGTATTCTATATCAGTGTTTGAGCCGTGAACAGTAGCATCTGCATTTTGGAACTGAATTAAGCCAACACAAGAACTAACAAACTCCCCCTTTGGCAATTCAGTGACAAAACCAAAATGTCGAGCCAATCCCATCATCTCCCCATATTTACTCCCCCTTTTTGTCACAGAATGACAAAAGGTCTTCATGTTTCCTAAAACACTTCACAAAATACATCAAGGCATATGTGGAACAAGAAGACATAAATAAAACTCATGATAAAAAAATGACGTAGAATGCATGATTATAAAGAAACATTAGCAAAACTCCCCCTCAATGTATGACTCAATTAACAATAAGAAACTGGAAATGTAAAGCATGTTTCTCCCCCTTAAAAGTTAAATGAACACACATGATAACACATCAATGACTCATGTATTGCACAATGAATATCCAAACATGCTCCAAATATGCAAAATATACATGAGACTAGAAATGGCTAGAAACTCATATTGCTTAACCCAAGGCAAAAAAATGTTCCATTCAACCTATGCTTGTGTGGTGTGTGGGTAAGCCATCAAAAGAGAAAAATTTTCAATTTACAAAATGAGGAGAAAGTTTCACCACCATGAGGTTTTGACAAGTATATCAAATCAAAAGTCAAACCTTATCATAATAGGGCCTAGCCACTCTCATCCTATACAATTCTCTTTGTAAAATATTTTGCACAAGTTTGACATAGTGAAATAAATTCCTTTTGGAATATGAACTTTTGATTTTATTTGTTTCACTATTTTATTTATTTTTCTCTTTGAGAAAGTGTCCTTAAACTTTTGGTGCTTATCACAAAAGAGAAAGCAGGAATTTTTAAGCCCTAGGTTCAACTAGCATATGGTCAATTTGAAAAATATGACTAGTCAAAAACCTCATATGGTTACCTAACAGACCTCACAAATAAAGTGAAACAAAACCTCAATTTAAGCTTAACTGTGCACAAGAAATAAAGCATAGGCAAAAAGTACCACATAAGCTCAGGCTTTAGGTAACCAACAAAACAAGTTCATTGATACAAATTTTCATCTCATGTATATTAAGAATATTCCAAGACGTAAGGAATTAAATCCATAAAAAGCAACATGAGAAATTAATGGACTATCTAGGTGCATAAGACAAAAGAAAGAAAAGAAAACAATCAAAGTAACATATTTTTGTCTTTTTGAAATTTTTCACAAAAGAAATGCACACAAAAGAAAAACAAATGCAAAACAAAGAAAAATGCAATGCAAAACAAAACAACATGCTTGAATTGAGATTACAACAGGCAAGACATGAATGTCCTTTAGCATTAAATTTTCATCACATCTTATAGGTCCCACTACAAAATAATGATTTGGTTTAATAACTACTTCTAGGTCTTCACAAGACATTACACATTCCTAAACATTTGATTAGCAAGTAGACAAAAATCTTGGTGGTCCGCACACAACATCTCATCTATAAGCTTCTCAAAGATCATGATATATGAATTTCTTGAAAAATCCTTTATGAATATGCCTCAAAACATGAATCTCAAAACAATCATGTATATACTCTTCATACAGAAAGTGTAACAACAAAAACAATGCAGTGCATAAACAATAAAGCAAAAACAAAAAAAATGCAATGAAAAAAAAACAACATGCTCTAGGATATTACAAAATAAGCAAAACAATCAATCCTAGGCATGTTATTGACTCACCTAACTTTAGGTGAGATCACTACCACTCCCCCTCAATGGGTGAATGGTATCATCCTTTCTAACCCACACTTGAGAAATCTTAGGTCTAGACTTATGACTTTGCTCAAACTTATCTAGCCTAGATAGCACTTCTCTCATCATTATGACCAAACCCTCACTTTCTTTCCTAGAATAGGAATTTTCACTTTTATGCTTATGGGATTTCAAATCAAAACACTTTGGTCGAATATGACCAACCTTTCCACAATGATGACAAGTGGGCACAAACCTTTTAGAAGGTAATTTTCTATGAGGATGCATGACTCTAAGCTTAGGGTAAGATGCATGATGCTTAACATAAATTTTCTTACCTTTCTTACCATGGAGAGTCGGAGCAGCTGCATGATTTTCTTTCTTTGGAGCAGCTTTGAATTTCCAACAGTTTGGTCTAATGTGACCAACAATCCCACAATGATGGCATGTAGGAAAAAACTTACCTTGAGTTTGTTTAACTGAAGGAGTCTTAGAAAAATTAGCCTTGGTTTTTTTAACATTCACAGGCTCAACATTCAAGTACTCATTAGAAACATGTGAAGTAGATGCACCAACATTATCAACAATCATACTAGGCTTGTTAGGAACAAATTCTTTAGTACAAAGAAAACTTTTCAAATTATCACTAGAGAAATTTCGTGAGAGTTCCTTAGAAACATTCAATTCATTCTCAAGTGATAAAGACTTTTCAACAAGCACAGAAATCTCAGATTTCAAAGAATCAATCAAAATATGTGATTTAGACAAATCATTCGCCAAAGATTCTTTATCAGATTTCAAAGAATCAATTAGGACATGTGATTCAGACAATTCATTAACAATAGATTCATTCACATGTTTAAGATCTTGAAAATCCCCCAAACAATTTGTGTATTGATGTCTCAAAAGAGTGAATTTTTCCAACAAATTGTTGAAGGAGTTTATAAGATCATATTCCCCTTGAGAAGTATTCATAGCAAACAGGAGTCAACAGATCTCACTCAAGAATTTAATCCAAACAGAGTGAACCCGCTCTGATACCAATTGAAAAATTCTAAACAGATAAATATCAAAACAAACATTCACCAAAATATGAACAATCACACACAAAGATTTTGGTGACGAAGAGGAAACCTTTTAGAAAACGTTCTAAAAGTAAAACCTCTCCGGGGCAGCCAAACCCAGGAAATCACTATCAAAAGATTATCTAGAGATTACAGACATTAGGAACACTTACAACCCTTTGCAAGACCTTGGCTCTGTAAGATCGACAAGCCTACAACTCGTCTCCTTGCTCACAATCTTCTTCAACGTGATTCTTCTTTATCGGACCCTTCCGATAGACTTCAATTAAGCACACAATCAAAATTAACAAAAATCCTCTAAGAGGAATCAATTTGGCTCACAACAAAATAATCACTCAAGCACAGCCTCACACGAACTCTCTGGGGGTGAAAATTCGTGCTTCTCTCTTCTATAATGATGTATATATACCCCCGACAAAACCCTAGACCTAACCCACTTAAAATCATGTTTTTGGGCCTAAAACTTACGGGGTGTCCGGACATGTTAATGGGCGGTCCGGACACGGCTTCGCGGAGCAAGATTTTAGTTTCTGGAAATGAGGTCCGGACCCGGGGAATTGCGGTCCGGACCTGGCCTGTCCAGTCTTCATCAACAGCTCCGATCGATGGGCGTTTGTGGTCCGATTGAGCTGAAATTTTGCAGGGACGTTCATAACACATGAATCTACATTATGAACGGTGGAGATTGGATTCTGAGCTTTCTATATCAGTGTTTGAGCCGTGAATAGTAGCATCTGCATTTTGGAACTGAATTAATCCAACACAAGAACTAACAGTCTCTTTATCACTTACATAAATCCTTATTTTTTAAAAAACAAAATTATTTATTTAATGGAAGTACATAAATTAATATAATCATTACATTCAAAATATTCTAATATTCATATTTATCTTTATTTCCAAATCAATTTTTTTTTTTTTAAAAAAAAAAAAAAAAAAAAAAAAAAAAAAATTGAATGGGTGTCTTGATGTAATTTATTGTGGTTGGGGGATCATCTCTTTCTCTTATCTATTTGAAATAAATTAAGTTCTTACAAATACACATATATTGTTAAAAACCAAAAGTTAACATAAAAACTATTTCAAAACAAACCTTGAACTCCCATAAAAAGATATTACTTAATCCAAAAGGCACTTAACTAAAAAACGGTCATAATTCCAAAAGTCACAACTATTAAACAACTATTCTTTGAATAAAATTAATTTAAGAATAAAAAAATTTGGTACACTATATAAGGGCAAAGCCTCAATCATCTTTTGATTATACATCAAAATAAAAAGTTTCTAAAGTGGAAGAAAATACATGGCTTGCAAATGTATTAGAAAACTTATGTTAGTGATGGTGGAGTTGCTAATCCTTTTTCTCCTAAAATGCTAATGACTTTGCCCATATCTCTTTCCAACCCTCTTCACCTCCCACTCCGGTCCCTCATTTCTCTAAACTTGATAAAGTTTAAACTAATGACTTTGTCTCTACCTCTTTTTCTCCCTCTCCACTTCCCAACTTGTATCCTTATTCCTCTGAACTTGATAAAGTTCAAGGAACAATGCGTACATGCATTGAAGATGAAATTAACATTTGTGATAAAACATTTTTAATTGAAAGTTTTTCTAAAGTTGACTGGCTTCTCTTAAAAAGTGTCTTACTATTGGTTTTGCAAGATGCCTGGAGAAAAATACTCGACCCCGAATTGATTTCACTGCCCAGCATTTTCTTTGTGTAGAGAATTGCATAGAACATCGAAGTGATCTTGCGACTTGTTTAATAGAATGTTACGAAAAGCCTATCAACAAGCAATTAGATGTCGTTTATGCACAGAATCCCAAGTGAAAGATCTGGTAATTATTTCTTAACTACTCTCCATACTCTCTCTCTCTCTCTCTCTCTCTCTCTCTTTGCTATTTGTTGGTCGCCAATTGATTTCCTATAGTGCAAAGATGAAATTAAGCTACCCATGTTGAGTGTTGTTTCTTAGAATGCTTATCAATTTTCATATATGATACAAAAGAAGAACTTTTAACTTTTATATATTTTTTCGATATCACCAGAAGGTTTCATATGGATTACTTATTTTCATTAACTACAAAATGTTGAAATTGTTTTTTCTACATGAAGCCTAACGAGTACTAAAAGTTGTCAACCAGACATATTTTTTAACTTATGGAGCATTTGATAATTATCTTCAATGCCTCAAGTGAAGTCAAAAATTTTTTTATCATTATCATAACCATTGATTGTCACTCTTTTTTTCTACTTACCAAAAAAGGTTGTTATAATTTGGTATTTATCTAGTTTTTTATTGTAATTATGTATAGATTGCCAAGTAATTACCAAATAGAATAATTGTATTTGAATTGGAGCAATAAAATCTCATGTTAATGATTTCTAACAATAGAAGTTTTGAATATTGTGATTAACATTGTATAATATTTTCAAAAATGAAAGTGCAAGATATTAATTATGATCACAAAAGAGTGATCATTTCTTGATAGTATGCTAGTTTTATAAGATAAGTATAACAAAATAACTAAAACATGATGATCTTTGTTTTCAAAAAATGCAATCTTTTTTTTTCTTACCTTACCTTTCTTTAAAGTAGGGGTGCATAATTGGGGAGGTTTCAACTGCTCCGCAACTGCTAACGGCTTATAACTACTAACCACATAACCACTTTGGTAAGCGGTTACAAAAAACTGCTAACCGCCTAAGACAGGGCGGTTAGCCGTTTTAGGGGTAGGGAAAAGCATTTAATAACCACTAACCGCCTACCCTTATATATAATTATATAAATATATATTATATATTTAAAATTAAATCTTTTTAACACCAAAACTGTGTCGTTCTAAATACGATTTAGGAATATAGTTTCATCATATTCTTTGTTTTTTGGAATACTTTGACCCAAAACTATTTAAAATAAGCCCAAAAAATAGGCACAGTGAAGGCCCAAAACACCTCAAAAAGCACAAAAGCCCACATTATAAAACTGTTGGTTATTGGTTTGAATAACCGCTAACCACCTAATTGGAGCGGTTGCAGTCATTCAAATCTAATAACCGCCTTAGGCAGTTGTGGTTAGCGGTTTTATTCAAAAACCACTAACCACAACCGCATGTACACCCCTACTTTAAATGATGTATTATATAATTCATTTTATTCATGATTTAGCTATTCAATTTTTATAATCAACACTAAACCTCCTTTTTGTTACATATTAATGTGAAATTTTTGTTTTTCCGTTAACAATTAAAGAGAAGGTGTCACATATCTTTTTATTCCAATCATAGAATGCAACATCCTCAAGTAGTTTTTCCATGAATATAGAGTCATTTTTTAAAATATATGCTAATAGATGAAGAAACATCATATCAATAAATGAAAAATTAATAATTTATAAATCTAACGGTGGAAGGAGATGAGTGAGATGATTACTTGATAGCTTTGGCTATTCAGTAGCCATGCCTAATGGTACCACAAGTGTAATAGGATTTTATGTTTTTTTCCTTGTCAATTGTGCATTAAGATTTTTTTTTTTTATATTATTATTATTATTGTCAATTGAACCTGCTACTTAACTCGATGCATGTTTTTTCAAGTTCTTCACTACTTACGTTACTTATTATGCTGCAATTCACACATAAAGCATGCTATGGTTACAGATTCATATGGGTGCTTTACAAGGAATGTACGAGAGAGAGCAAAGACTTCCTAGAAAGCAATTCTCAATTGTGCCTCATTTCAAATAATATTGTTTGAGTTTTGGAATAATGTTCATTAGGGATGTTGTACTACTTAGATTGATACATTTGTGTTTTTGAGATTTTAAGTTGGACCATTTTTGACCCTAAACTTTATCATTTGAGTGTTGAGTTTTATATGGTATTTGTGATCTTTTTTTATGTTTGGACATTTTAGATTTTCCAGGTGATGTAGTGAGACGTAAAAAATAATATATTGTTTGTATATGACACTATATAAATACTTGTTATTATTACTCTTGGGATCAACTAGTCCATCACATGCGCAGCGGAATAGTACTAGAAATTCAATTACTTGAAAGAAAGAACAATGCTAGATCATATGACGTGGTCGTTGTTCTAATAAAAAGATATCAATAATAAATTACCACTGACAATGGAACAAATCCTTGTAGGATAGGGCTATATAGAGGATGTTGAACCTCAAGAACTCCAATTTACCCAATAAGGGAGCAGGTAGCTAGTGAGCGAGCCACCCCCAGAGGTGGCTAGGGGTGGTTCGCCACCACCCTCGGCCCATGGGGATAGCGCGTGGCCAAGCCTAGCCACCTCTAGGGTAGCTCGCGTGCCACCCCTAAGGTGGGGGTGGCCTTCGATCCACCTTAGATCTAGTTGGCGGTTGGTTGCGTGCCACCCTAAAGGTGGCCGGGGGTGGTGCGCGGCCACCCCATGGCCCATGAGCCACCCCTAGCAAGTAAAGGCCACCCCACCTCAAGGGTAGCATGCGAGCCACACTAGAGGTGGCCAGGGTGGCCGCATGCCACGGTTGCCACCCTATAGGTTGAGGGTGGCGGCGAGCCACCTCATGCCACCTTTGGCCACCCCCTATTTTTCTTTTTTCTGTTTTCCTTTTTCTCTTCTTTTAAAAATTAATTTATAAGGTTTTTTTTTCTTTTTTTTTTTTAAGTTTTATATTTTTTTATTATTTTTTATTTGAAGGTATTTTTGTCTTTTAATGAGATTTAACGTCTAAAAGATAATATTCCATCCGATTTCACGAGGTTGAATGACGAAGGAGGTTTTTGGTAAGTAAATGGCAAAATGTGGTCAGGTGGTGAACGTGGTAGTTCATGGGGTATATTGACGGAGCGTTGTAGTTCGTGGGGAAAAAGGTAATTACCTGCAATATTTTTCTTTTCACTCTCTTTTCTTTATTTTATTATTTTTTATTTTTTTATGGAGGCTATGCAATGCTTAATTCTAGGGTTGGCAAAACGAGTTCACGGGTCGGGTTCATGTCAACTCGATTAATCCACCAACCCATTTATACCATCCCAAACATGGCACGTTTATTAAACGTGACCCGTTAATGACATGAACCCATTTAACCTAAACCCTAACCCTAAAACTACGTGTTGTGTTTGTGTTGGGTTTCCAGGTCATGAGTTAAATTGTCAACTCTAAATTAAGTTAAACTTAAAATTTACTTTTGAAAAAAAAAAAAAATTGTATAAACGTGTCAACCGCGAACCCGTTTATGTCAAACCGACCATGACACGTTTATTAAACAGGTCATAAACTGGTGACCCATTTATAACCCGAACCCACTTAACCTAACCCTAACCCTAAAATTAGGTATCATGTTCAGGTCGGGTTCGCGGGTTTCGAGTTAAATTGGCTGCCCTAGTTAATTCACTAAAGCTTTCTAGTTAACCCATGTATCAAGTATTAAGCTAATGACTCCCAAAAATTAGAGATATTGAGAACATACATAATTGGTTTCAGATATTAAGCCAGGGTGGCCGCATGCCACGGTTGCCACCCTATAGGTTGAGGGTGGCGGCGAGCCACCTCATGCCACCTTTGGCCACCCCCTATTTTTCTTTTTTCTGTTTTCCTTTTTCTCTTCTTTTAAAAATTAATTTATAAGGTTTTTTTTTCTTTTTTTTTTTTAAGTTTTATATTTTTTTATTATTTTTTATTTGAAGGTATTTTTGTCTTTTAATGAGATTTAACGTCTAAAAGATAATATTCCATCCGATTTCACGAGGTTGAATGACGAAGGAGGTTTTTGGTAAGTAAATGGCAAAATGTGGTCAGGTGGTGAACGTGGTAGTTCATGGGGTATATTGACGGAGCGTTGTAGTTCGTGGGGAAAAAGGTAATTACCTGCAATATTTTTCTTTTTCACTCTCTTTTCTTTATTTTATTATTTTTTTTTTTTTTTTTATGGAGGCTATGCAATGCTTAATTCTAGGGTTGGCAAAACGAGTTCACGGGTCGGGTTCATGTCAACTCGATTAATCCACCAACCCATTTATACCATCCCAAACATGGCACGTTTATTAAACGTGACCCGTTAATGACATGAACCCATTTAACCTAAACCCTAACCCTAAAACTACGTGTTGTGTTTGTGTTGGGTTTCCAGGTCATGAGTTAAATTGTCAACTCTAAATTAAGTTAAACTTAAAATTTACTTTTGAAAAAAAAAAAAATTGTATAAACGTGTCAACCGCGAACCCGTTTATGTCAAACCGACCATGACACGTTTATTAAATAGGTCATAAACTGGTGACCCATTTATAACCCGAACCCACTTAACCTAACCCTAACCCTAAAATTAGGTATCATGTTCAGGTCGGGTTCGCGGGTTTCGAGTTAAATTGGCTGCCCTAGTTAATTCACTAAAGCTTTCTAGTTAACCCATGTATCAAGTATTAAGCTAATGACTCCCAAAAATTAGAGATATTGAGAACATACATAATTGGTTTCAGTTTTCATACCGCACAGACTATATCATGTGTTCATAACTTTAAGCTCATCAATGAAATGCAAATCCTAATTAAAGTTTAACAACATTCTCAAGAATAAGATAATCAAGAATTAAAAAAAAAAAACAAAACAAAACAAAACAAATTTACAGCATTATTGTTCCATACCCCCAAACATAAATCACACATTGCCCTGAATGTGTAAATGAAAGAACTACTAGGATCGTGTTCTACCTCTAGCAACCAAATATTTCAAAATAAGAGACTAAGCAATTTCATTAAACACAAAAGGTACACAGTGGAAATAAAAAGAACAACACAACCACAACACAAGATTTGTTTACAAAGTGGAAAACACTTGAACACCTCAAGGAAAAAACAACTCTGGGGTAGCCAAACCCAATAAATCACTAAATGAAGATTCATAGTTATAGAATAGACGATACTCACTCCCTTAAGGACCTCTAAACTTAGTAAGAACAACAAGCTTTCCAGCTTGTCTCCATCGTAACCATCTTCAAGCAGTGACTTTCCTTACTGACCCTTCAGTAGACTTCATTCACCAAGCATCCAAGAAGCAATCTTTGTGTAGAAGAACGAACAAGGCAACAAGCCACCAAAGGCAACATGCCAATCAAGAGAAAAGAGCCGCTCCAAACTATAACACGTCTCCTCTTGCATAAAACGACACCACTGAGACATAGTTCCCATGGAGAAAAATCGAGACTTCAGTGAAAGGATCTCACAAAAAATATTTCCAATGTCTGAAGAATGAATAGTGATAGAAATCCTTTTATAGTGAGACATTTTCATCATCACGCCTTAACAGGACACTTTCTCGTTATGACGTGAAGGCCAGATTCGTAGATCTGAAACAACCCACTTCTTAACAAGAAAGCAGTCCCTTCCTGACTTGAAGAACAAATGTCTCCTATCCGTCACTTGTCTCGTCTTAACGCAACCTCTAACGAGAAAACAGTAGCTTCGGCTATGGTCTCATTACATTCTAACGGGGTTTGAGACAAGAAAACAGTAGCTTCAGATTCACTCATGTTACATGTTCCGTCTTGACGCAGCTCCTGACGAGAAAACAGTAACTCCCGTCACATGTTCCGTCTTGACGCAGCATCTGACCAGAAAATAGTAACTCCCCATTACATGTCTCGGCCTGACGGGAAACTAGTAACTCCTCGTTACATGTCTCATTCTGACGAGAAAATAGAGACTTCTTCCACAAAGCTCTAAGAACCTAAACACTATTACCCAAATTTTTAAACACTCAAAGAAGGATAACAACAACAGAACATTACAAGACAAGTCATTGATTTAGGCCAACCTAAAACCTAACAATAGATATAATGAATATATATATATATATATATATATATATATATATATATATATATATATATATATATAGTGTGCTTACCAAATTTGTCCCTCCGAGGTGGTATTCAAATGTCAGAATTACCATTTCTCCTAATTATTCTTTTGATGTTTTTGCTTTGATTGATTCCGGTTCTGATTTGAATTGCATTCAAGAAGGTTTCATTCCCAGCAAATATTTTGAAAAATCCACACAACGGTTGCACTCAGCCAGTGGAAGCAAATTGCACATTGATTTTGAATTAAAAAATGCATATGTCTGTTTTGATAATATTCATTTTCAAATTCCTATTGTGCTTGTCAAAAACATGGGTGAAAGGGTAATTCTTGGTATGCCTTTTCTTGCTTTTGCTTTATCCATTTTCTGTTAACGAATTTGGTGTTTCAACTGTTAAATTTGATGTTAATATTCAAATACCTTTTGCGTCGAAATTTGAAATTGATGTTAATAGGCTGGATATTAAGTTTAAGCAGTCCTTAGATCTAGAAACGGATGAGGACCCTATTACCATCAGAATTTTGTCTTGTCTAAACACCCCCCTAACGGTCGTGTTTACCCAGAATTCTTTGATCATACCTTTCCCTATCATATGGCGCATATTATTATTTCTGTTTTACAAAGAATAATTTTAACGTTATTCTGCATTTACTTTATAAAGGTTTTTACCTTTTTGATTTTAATTATCTTCCTTTTGAAATTTTGCAGTGCCACCATGGCCAACAAAAAAGATAAAGAGAAAATTGTTTCAAAAGCCCTGACTATAAAGTCAGAATCTTCCCCCCTTGCTTCTTCCCTGCCAATTTCATTTGTTGCCATAACCAACAGATTTGCTCCCTTTGCTCCTTCTTATAATTCCCAGATGTCGTACTCCAGTACGCTTGCTTCCTCCTATGATCCTTTTGCCGATAAACCCAGACCTCCCTTCATAAGACATGATAAAACATCTGTCTTTAAATCTGAATACATGGTCCTTCCTTATTTTCAGAACTTGTTCTTTGTCGAACTAAATCGTTCTGCCTCTTCTTCTAAATCTCTCGGAGATATTGCCGTCTCCTATTTCCCTCCAAATTTCCATTGGATTCCTGAACATCCACAAAAGAATTTGGCTTTCTATTCTGCTGTTCTAAAGCAGACTGATTCTGTTTCTTTCAAATCTATTCGCGACAGGCTTAATCCTAATAAGATACTTTATCATAGTGTCTATTTCAAACGGATTATTTCTGAAAAGGAATGGGGCTCCCATCCCTCTGTCATGAGGTCCCTTAACGGATTCTCGATTCCTTGTACCTATTATGATTATATTGATGCCTGGTTTAAATTCTTACTTTACCAAACCTCTATCTTTGATCATTCTTGGTTTGTTAATTTTGATAAGAATTTTACCGGTATCCTCCCTCTTTGGTTTGCCAGATAGTGGAACCAATTTGGTTTGATTCCTGATATCCTCCCCCTCCAACTAGTTGAAGCTTTCCAACTATTTAAGAACAACTACAAAGTTGATTCTTATGGTGCCAAGTTTCCAACTATTCTTTATTTTGTCAATAAATACAAGATTCCATGGATTCTGAAATGGAATTACCATCTAGCCGATGACAAGATTCAACGGCAATGGTTTATCAAATGGTGGGATAAATGCTCACTAACTGATGACATTGTCCTCTTTGTCAAAAGCATGTCTCAGGCCCTCAAGGCCCAGCCACTAACGGCAAAACCCCTTCTCCTTGTTACCCCCAGCATATTTTCTTCTCCAAAAGAAGAAAAAGAAGCTTCTCCTGTTTCTTCCCCTTCTTCTTCTTCTTCTAGTTCTTCCAAGAAGATATCTTCCTCTAAAAAAGAGAAGTTAAAAGCCCTTCTTGCCGCTCTTGATGAACCTTCTGACGAAGAAGACGAAAAGTCTGCAAAGCCCGTCCAAAAGCCTGTCCAGAGTTCTTTTCTGAATCCCCTCCAGAACCCATACTATGAGGATACTCAAGAATATTATCCTTATCCAGGGTCTGAAGATATGTGAAGAGCCCATAACGGCTGTTTTGATTGGTCCCTAACGACCACTATGTTTTCCAAAGGAACTGATGCATTTCCTCTGACGGTTTGTTCTCAGTTCACTGTCCCTAACGACAGCAGAAGAAAATTTGGTGATCTCAAACGGGTCACTGTTCAGATTAACTTCGAAGTTACCGTGCAAAATCACTGTTCACTTTTACTGTTCATTGTCCGGACGACACTGCGCAGGATTACTATTCAGACGTACTGTTCAACTTCACGGTTCATGTTTTGTCTGCCGACACTACAATGCCGATAGCTACTGTTCAATCAGGCGACTTTCACTGTTCAAGATTGGCATCAAACGTGCCTCTACTATTCATATGTGACCGTTCTGACGCGGCGCCTGCTTTTTACTATTTTGTAATTGATTGTAATTTATTTTATGCTTTATGCTCAGCCTATATAACGGGCTCCCCTCTCCCATTGTAAAGTAGAGTTTTTCATAGAGCTTTCTCAGAGTCTAACCTCAGAGCTCGAAATCCTCTTGCTTCCCCTGTCTTTGCTCCCTTACTTCAGTAAGCACTAACGCTTTCTTTTGTAAGACTGTCTTAAATCTGTAACGATTTTAACTCTTTAACGAGTTTTTATCAAGATTATTCTTATAGATCCTAGTTGTTAGACGGTAGTCCACCACCCCGTCAGTTCAGTCTGCTACCACCCCGCTACCACTATTTGTCGAGGTACCTGTAAGTCCCGCTTAAGCCTGGGTTTGGCGTTTAGGGCGTGAAGAAGACATTGTGGGTTGAACGTTAGCCAAGGGTATGTGTGACAGTGTTCGCGTCCAAGGGTATGTGTGGATAGTCTAGTGTCTAGGAAGGAGATCCTTAGAGAGTTTACCCAGTGAGTGAGTACCTAGGATGAGAAACTTCGAGCAAATATTCTGTGGATTTCGAGCTCTGTGGATTTTTCAAAAGAAAATCGTGCTCTTCGGCATGCTTTTCAAAAGAAATATTCTTCCAAGGAAAAAGATCGCATCAAGGTCAAATGGACTGAGATGATGATTGAGTCCCAAAAACATATTTTGTTTTTTGATTATCTTCAAAAACATTTCCCTGACGGTAATGTTCTGAATGTTGTTAAAAAGAAATTTTTCAAAGAAGATAAATCTGTCATCAATTCTTCTCATCCTCCTCTTGAAAACACTCTTCTTGATGTCAACAAAACGATTGTCAAGTGTTCCCCTTTCAAAACTCATGATAAAGATCCTGTCACTAACGATAGGAGAATTATCGAACAAAACAATTTTTGTGCCCAATCTTTGCATATTTTAGGACAACAATTGGATCGTATCAAAGAGAAACTTCCCTCTATCTCTTCTGATTCAAAGGTTTCCTCTGATCCTCCAAAGATTGAAAAACCCCTGATTTCTCTCCCTGATTTGTCAAAACCTTCTAAGACTACAGCGTCATTTAGACGGCTGACCAGATCCTTCCTATTGGGGATAGGATACCTAATCCACTCTAGCACATCCTTGAGGGGCTTATAGTTAATGACTAACCTTGGGGCACCTCGTTCTAACTCAGCATTTTTCATGACATAGAAAGCAGCACAAGACCAAGGGGACTTACTCTTACGAATAATACCCTTAGCAAGCAAATCAGCAATTTCTTTTTGACAAAATTCTAGAGTTTCAGCATTCATTTGAATAGGCCTAGCTTTAGTTGGGATTTTGTTTTCAGAGAAATCTTTAACATAAGGCAAAGAAACAATATGCTTTTTCCTATGCCAAAAAGCATTAGGAAGTTCAGAACAAACAGAATCAACAATCAAGGTATTGAAAGCAGAAATTTTTGATTGCAAAAGCTCGTCAGAGAGTTGTTCAGCAATCTTTTTATACCTTAATTCTTGTTTGAGAAAATTGAGTTGTTTATGCTTAGCAGAGACCAAATTTAAACAACCGTTATCAATTTCAGACTTAGGAGCAAAAGGAAATTTTACTTCAAATCCCATCTTAGCAGTTGAGACACCAGTGTCATCAATTGTTATGGGGTAAAGCATGGCAATGAAAGGCAGACCAAGAATGACTTTGTCAGTCATATTTTTGACAAGAACGGCAGGGATATGAAAACAAACATTGTTCTGACAAACATGGACATTGTTTAATTCATACTTAATGTTCAATTTTTCTCGACTGGCTGAATGCAACTGTTCTGTGGATTTTTCAAAATATTTGCTGGGAATTAATCCTTCGGCATATTTGAGAAACTTCCCTCTATCTCTTCTGATTCAAAGGTTTCCTCTGATCCTCCAAAGATTGAAAAACCCCTGATTTCTCTCCCTGATTTGTCAAAACCTTGAGAAAATAGACAAATTACTCTCTGAGCTGTCTAATGATCATGCCAGTTCTTCCAAACAGGACTTTGGCACCAAAAAAGTTTTCTCTTCTAATTCTAACTGACGGGGTGGTGGACTACCGTCTAACAACTAGGATCTTGACACAGAGAAAGGTTAACAGGGGCTAAGCAAAGAGGAGGAGAGCAAGACAATACTCAGGGGGCAAAAAGGAGAGCAGGGTGTACATCAAGCAGCAAAGAGATCGCAACTCTTATGGCTCTGATACAAAAAAGGGGGGAAGGGTGGAAGCGCAGTATGCATATAGATGCAAGAACCGTTTCAAGGTATCTTCAAGATAAATAGTGCCGACAGGTTTTTCAACATCTTTTTTGGTCATGAGTTTCTTAAGTTTTTTAAGATACTCTTCTTTTAAGTCAGGATTTTCAATTTTTGAAATCAGGGTTAGGAGCAAGTCTTCTTGTTCTTCTGATTTCGTCAAAACAGAACAGGTTTTTGAGTTTTAGCAGGCATCAGTGCAACCAATTTGAAAACAATTTTCAGATATTTCTGATGCAGATCGATAGTCAGAATCAGAGGATTCTAGTAAATCATTATCAGAGGAATAATCTGAAAAGGCATTGTTTTGAAAAATTCTAAAGATTTTTTGCTTTTCATCGTTATTGATGTTTAAAGCATTGATCTCTTTTTTAATCTTTTTGGGAGGTTTTGGGCACTTGTCAGCATAGTGTCCTTCTTCTCCACAATTAAAACATTTGTTTTTTGAAAAATATTTTTCAAATTTAGATTGTTGTCTCCATTTAGGAGGAGGTTTAGAAAATTTAGGTTTATTAAATTTTCTTCTCTTGTTACTGTTGTAATATGGAGGGGGTGATTTCATGAGAGCTTTAGATTTCTTCCTATGCGTTTTGGAGGGAGCCATAGGAGGTAATCCAAACTGTTCACAGAAATTTCCCATTTCATACTTAGCTTTCTTGGCGTTTTTAAGCTGCTGACTGATCATCTTTTGATCGATACACATCTTAATGCCAAGTTTTTTGACAGTTGAAAACAAATCACCAAAAGTTAAATTTTCAAAATCGATGAGACCAGTGTCAGTACTGATTGTTTGGATTATAGGAATACCTGAGCAGAAAAAAGGAATGGCATAGCTAGGACTGGCAATTTAATGTAAGGCCCCCAAATTTGGCCTTGACCAATTTGGTAAGGTTACTAGCAATTACCCCAATATAGCTAACTAGTAACTAACTGGAAAACTGCGCCTCTAAGCATTATTACAGTTAATGCATAGGAAGATGAAATAAATCTGAGTATTCTAATAACCATAAAGGAAGTATATATTATCCTTGAAATTCAGACACGGAGCAACTAGTAGAAATAATAAACTGATCAAACCTTGTAACAATGTGAAGATCTCTATCTTAAACAATTCTGTAGTGGCAACCTTGCTAACCCTTTCTTCCCAGGAAGAGGTTTCCTACAAGATGTAATAACCACATAAGTCTAAAAACTTAGTAAGCCTCACAATTGGGTACAACATGGTCCGGTTATTATTGAGCAGAAATAAACGTGCAGCTTGTCAAAGATTTGAGAGATGTGTTGTCTTTGTTAATACACCATAAAAAATCGTTTTGTTAAAAAAAAGGGGTGTACTACCAGTGGCAATCACCTAATTATTTCAATGTAGAAAACTAATGATGTATTGCGTCATAACTATCATATATGGTCTACTCGAGATATTATCCCTTCTCAGTAGAGTTGGTGCTATCCCAAGTATTAAGACACTTGAGGACATTCAGCTCATTACGAAAAATCAGCATATCACAAATATTACTACAACTGTCAATCACGCCATTACTATGCTAGCCCATGAGACAAACTCAATAAGGCAAGTGCACATCAGAGAAGATTTGCAAAACGTGGGAATACACTTAGAAGGCAACAAACAAGAACCAGCTACAACGAAAAAGGCATGAGAATATCAGAAAATAAATCATGAAGAATGACAGCCATACCTTGTAATATCCTGTAATCAATAAACCCACAATCTGTAATCATTTCTGATGTGCACTTGCCTTGTTGAGTTTGTCTCATGGGCTGGCATAGTAATGGCATGATTGACAGTTGTAGTAATATTTGTGACATGCTGATTTCTCGTAATGAGCTGAATGTCCTCAAGTGTTTCTAAGACTCACGTCAACTCCTCTTTTTTTTTTTTTTTTCTTCCTTCCCTTAGAAATGGCCTCTTCTTCCACCACCTCCAGCACTGCCCCTCCTACAGCACCTACATCCTCCACACTCCTTATCTCACCAGCCTCTCTCTTTAATAACTTATCTCACCGTGTCACTTCCCAACTGACCCGTGACAGTTATCTCACGTGGCAATGGCAAATGGTCACCTATATCAAAGCCCAAAATGTGTATGGCTTTGTTGAAGGAATTGTAAATACGAACCCATCAGAAGGTGCACCTGCTCAGGTTGATATCCTAGCATATCTCACATGGCTCCAACAGGACCAAATGATCCTCAGTATCCTTGTCTCCACTCTCTCCGAGACTCTTATCTCTCAAGTTATTGGCTACTCCACTTCTTGTGAAGTATGGAATGCTCTTGAGCACATGTACTCCTCCCAGTCATGGGCAAGGATCATGCAAGTCCATTATCAACTGGCTACGCTCAAAAAGGGAGGCTCCACCATTGCTGAATATTTTCAGAAATTCAAAGCACTTGCTAATACATTAGCTGCTACCGGACAACCACTCAATGACTTTGAGTTGGTTTCATTTTTGCTTGCTGGCTTGGGATCCGAATATGATCCATTTGTGACTTCTGTCACAACCCTTGTGGACCCAATGACTATCGAAGAATTATATGCGCATCTCCTCACCAGTGAAATGCGCCTCGGGCATAACTCCACTACTGCAGAATCAGTTTTTCCCTCTGCAAATCTAACTACTGCGCATCCTTTTTCTCAAAGACACAAAGGACCTTACCGTGGACAGTCCTCCAACAGTGGGTCTTACCGTGGGGCCCCGTCCTTCAATAACCGGTCTCATGGCTCTCGTGGGCGTTATGGTCCTGGTCGAGGACCACCCCACTCCTCGAGCCCTCTTACTCCTCGCCAAGTATGCCAAGTCTGCAACAAACTAGGTCACACTGCCCTCACCTGCCACCACATGTTTGATTATTCTTTTCAACAAGATAACTCACCCAATATGCAGGCTTTTGTTGCTTCATCTTCTCCACCTTCCACTGATATCAACTAGTACCCAGACACTAGGGCCACAAATCATGTCACCGCAGATCTTGCAAATCTCAACTTGCAAGCAGAGGGATATCATGGCACGGGCAAACTTCATGTAGGCAATGGGCAAGGTCTGACTATAAACCACACTGCTTCTTCTAAATTAATTTTTCCTAGTGCTACTTTCTTGTTGAAACATCTCCTTCATGTCCCACATATTATCAAGAATCTCTTGTTTGTTTTACAATTCACTCGAGACAACAATGTTTATTTTGAATTTCACCCATCTTTTTTCTGTATTAAGGATCCTCTCATGGGCAATACCCTTCTTCGCGGCCAGAGTAAAGATCGACTCTACACGTTCCCCACCTGTCCTCCTCCTCATCGACATGCATTTGTGGGCGAATGTGCTTCCCTTGATCGATGGCATTGCCGACTCGATCATTCATCCCTCCCTATTGTTCGTCAGGTTGTACGAAATCATCACCTTGCTGTCCTCAAAAATAAAATTTCTGAAGGTTTGTCCTGCATGTCATATGGGCAAAAGTCTTGTACTTCCCTTTCATTTATCTCCATCTGTTTCACATTATCCATTGGAATTAAATTTTATCGATGTATGGGGACCATCCCCTTCTCATTCAAATAATGGAAATCGGTATTACATTTACTTTGTTAATGATTTTAGTAAATTTGTGTGGTTATTTCCTATTACTACCAAATATGCCGTTGTCTCTACCTTTTTACAATTCCAAGCACATGTGGAAAATTTTTTGATAGAAAAATCAAAGCTATTCAATCAGATTGGGGAGGGGAATTTTGGGGTCTCAATCCTATTTTATCTTGCCAAGGAATTTCTCATAGAATATCTTGCCCTCACACCCACCAACAACAAGGTTCCGTGGAAAGAAAATATCGACATATTGTCGAAACCGAACTCTCACTCCTTGCATCTGCTTCTATGCCTCTAAAATTTTGGGATGAAGCCTTCCTCACTGCCTCCTTTTTAGTTAATCGTCTCCCTTCCCCTGTCACCCAAAATAAATCCCCTTTTGAAATTTTATTCCACAACACCCCAGATTATAATTTTTTAAAAGTTTTTGGGTGTGCATGTTGGCCTCATTTACGACCTTACAAAAAACACAAACTTGCATTTCGATCACAGTTATGTGTCTTTCTAGGCTATAGCTTCCAACACAAGGGCTACCGTTGTCTCCATGTGCCTTTAGGTCATATATACATCTCCCGTAATGTGATTTTTGATGAAAGTCATTTTCCTTTCTCTAATAATTCTCCACCTGCAGTATCTACTACACCCCAGCAAGTCCACCTACCCCCACACATCCAGATTTCTCATTCTCCACATGCCATGGATCCTCCTCTGCCACAATCATTTACACATGTCCATCCCCCACGAACTAGCTCCTTCTCTCCTACTCAATCTGCAGTAGCACTTTCTTCCAATAAGAACCAACTTGCCCATGTGCCTCATGATAATTCTTGTCCCCCTGAATCTCAAATTCCACATGTAGTCTTTGCAGCACCACTAGCAATACCATCCTCTCATGCCATGCAGACACTGTCCAAAAATCAAATTCACAAATGGCGTACCTTCACAGATGGGACTATCGCCTACCCTCCACCGAAGGCTCTTCTTACTCTGCTGGATGCCCACGCAGACGAGCCCACCTCATTCACGGTTGCCAACAAATCTGAACATTGGAGGGCAGCTATGCATTCTGAGTTTAATGCCTTATTGCAGAATGGCACTTGGACACTTGTCCCATGACAGCCACACATGAATCAGGTTGGATGTAAATGGATCTACAAACTAAAGTACAATTCTGATGGCACCATTGATCGCTACAAGGCTCGCTTGGTCGCAAAAGGATTCCATTAGCAGCCAGGAATTGATTATGGTGACGCCTTCAATCTGGTGGTTAAACCAACCACCATTCGCATGGTCCTCTCTATTGCAATCTCCTCCAATTGGTGTATAGAACAATTGGATGTAACAAATGCATTTTTATATGGTTTTTTGTAGGAAGATGTACACATGGTTCAACCCCAAGGATTTGCGCATCCATCATTTCCAAATCACATGTGCCATCTCAAAAAGTCCCTTTATAGGTTGAAACAGGCCCCTCGAGCATGGTTTTCTCGCCTTAGCACACGCCTGCTTGAACTAGGATTTCAGGGCTTTCGGGTTGATACGTCCCTATTCTTTTCTGGTCATGGTGCTACCACCATCTTCATCCTCATCTATGAGGATGACATAATTGTCACTGGCCCAAGCCCTGTGCTCGTTGCCCGACTCATTTCTAAGCTCCAAGGGGACTTCCCAATTAAGGACCTCGGCAACATCAACTACTTCTTGGGTATAGAGGTCCTCCATACATCAAATGGCCTTTTTTTTATCTCAATGGATGTATATCTTGGACCTCCTTATGAAATCCAACATGCTCACTGCTAAGACCGTGACCTCTCCCATGTCCTCATCCATCACTTTGTCTCGATTTGATGGAGAGGTTTTTGAAGACCCATCTCTCTACCGAAGCATTGTAGGGTCTTTGCAATATCTCTCCCTCACTCGGCTAGATGTCTCCTTTGCTGCCAATAAAGTTTACCAATTTCTCCAACGTCCAATAACTAATCATTGGACTGCCGTCAAACGAATTTTAAGGTACCTAAAACATACTCTATTTCATGGCTTGTTCTTTCGATGGAACTCACCCGCTCAATTACATGCTTACTCCGATGCTGACTGGGCTGGCTGCCCCAATGATCGCCGCTCCACCGGCGGCTATTGCATTTTTCTTGGGACTAATCTTATCTCTTGGGGCTCTCGAAAACAAGCAACTGTCTCCCGCTCTAGTACCAAAGCCGAGTACCGGTCTCTCGCCAATACCACAGCTGAAATTCAATGGATTCGGTCACTTCTTGAAGAACTTGGCATTTTCTTGGCAACACCAACCACCTTATGGTGTGACAATCTTGGAGCCACCTACCTTACTGCCAATCCCATGTTTCACGCCTGTACCAAGCACATAGAGATTGACTTCCATTTTGTCCAGGATAAAGTGGCCTCTAAACATCTAGTGGTCCGCTTCATTTCTACTAAAGATCAAAAAGCATACATTTTCACCAAACCCTTGGTGTCAACCCGATTCACTACCTTACGTGACAATCTCAGCATCATGGTCATTCCGCTTCAATTGAGGCAGCATATTAAGACACTTGAGGACATTCAGCTCATTACGAAAAATCAGCATATCACAAATATTACTACAACTGTCAATCACGCCATTACTATGCCAGCCCATGAGACAAACTCAACAAGGCAAGTGAACATCAGAGAAGATTTGCAAAACGTGGGAATACACTTAGAAGGCAACAAACAAGAATCCAGCTGCAACTAAAAAGGCACGAGAATATCAGAAAATAAATCATGAAGAATGACAGCCATACCTTGTAATATCCTGCAATCAATAAACCCATAATCTGTGGGATCCTCTTGTAACGGACACTAATGTCTTGTATATATATATTGATGTATATGGATGGTAAAAACATAACAGAGAGAGAATTTTCAAATATACCAACTCTTGTGCCTTTATACCAAGGGACCTGTAATACATTGCCGGTGCCCCAGCCATTGTATGCTACCATCCATAACACTAGCAGCCCAACCGAGTTCAATCTCTGGTAGCCAACGCTTCTAATGATGTACGTCCTGTAGTGACCCACCAATTAAGTCTACGCCGGTCATGAAATAATCATTGAATCTAAGGCCCATATAATACATCTTCACACATTTGACCAAAGAATTAAGTATATATAGTAAGCCCATGGCCATTATACCACATGTACTGGTGTATCATGTCATAAGATGCGTCTTATCAACCAATTTTTAAGATAGTTGCCAAGTTATACAAAAGTAGGAATGCTCATATCATACACATGCTCCATCAGTTGATATATTGTACGTTTTTAAGGAAAAGAGTTGAAAGTGTTTACTTACCTCGTACACCCGCTCGAGTCATCCGACATCTCGAACCCCGACTATAACGAAACATGGTTATCATTATACGTAGTGCTAGGGGGTTTTACTAAAAGCATAATAGGTCCTAGTTGAATACACTTAGCTAAAAGGTCGTAAAACCCTAGTTTTGTGTATTCTGGATTCTGAGCAAACGTTCTATACAAGTGGGGCAAGTTCAACTACAAGGGCAAACGTTCAGCATGAATTGGAGAACGTTTGGGTAGTGTCCAAAAATGCCAAAGTTTTGGGATTTCTATTCTAAGGCTACCATAATAAAAACCACTCCCAAGACTCTAAACAAGACCTCACACTCAATAAGGCATAATATATGAGAAAATCAAGAAAAAATTGAGCATTTCTAAAATGTTTTCAAAACCTCTCTTTTCTCCCAAGGAAAATTGTTCACAAATTATGACACTCTTGAAAAATTGAAGAAAGTAAGGATAATAACCAAAAACACATGAAAACTCAATGAAAGTTCAAAGGTTACCTTGAAAATAGCAAAATCTCCACCCAAAACTTTCTTCTTCCTCTCTAGAACTCTCCTCTCACTTTAGGGTAAGGGTTTCTGGTGTCAATGGTGGCTGGGGGGAAAAAAGGGGATATTTATAGGGGTGAGGTGGCGTGTCTTATGCTGCAAAGGTGGAGAATGAGTTAAAAATTGTTTTTAGACTGTCACTTAACGTTTGGTACTATGCGCGAACATTCAGTTTACTATTACACAATGGTTCTACGGTTGCAAGTGGAATGTTTGGTCAATACCCAGTGGATTAACTTTTTGTCAATGAACGTTTGGTGTGGTCCCCTGCCGAACATTCACACTAAAGACATGGGCAAACGTTCGGTGGTCCCCTATTGAACGTTCGGCCAGAAAGTTGGATTTGGGTTTTAGGGTTAAATTTAAGTTGAGGCTTAGTTTTTAGATTAAGGCATACTCTTGGGGGGTTGGAAATAATTTTCTAGGCTTAAGTACAACGGTTACTTTTTGGGGATAATTAACTCTCAAAAACTCGGGGCATCACAATAGCATACCCCTGAACTTAAATGCAAAAACACTTATCCTGAAAAATACAGTAATACTCTAACCAAAGAGCAGTTAAATGCAACACACTATTGTCAAAGCACAATAAATAATCCAATTTTAAAACAGAACAACAATGGAGCAAATAAAACCTAGTTGAAGATCCCATAACCTGGTCTGGGCAACTGCACTCGAGCGAGCTGAGGCTGAGCTCAATCATAGTGACCTGCTGGAGGGCTGGAGCGCATAGGGCCTGCACTTGATCCCTTGAGTCTAGCTTGTTAATCCAGATCATAGTTCTAAAGGATCTTTCCTCAATCCTTCAGAAGTCCAATCAATCCCTTCCAACCCCTCCTCTTCAGCGCAATGTAGCACCCCACAAGAAATAACACTCCCCTCATCACCATAGAACTGCTCTTATCAACGTGCACACTTTTTGGGTGGGAATAATTGGGATGCATAGAATTTCAGCTTCCCAGGACAATTCTCCATGCATATCTCCCAAAAGAGGTCAATGATCAACTTCTCCTCTATAATGTGTTCCACTGTAATGAAATCAACTTCATTAACATCCAAAGTAAAAACTTCTCCTTGGAGGCTTTCATTGGGCGGATGAGTACTTGAAGAGTGAGAGCATAGATGATGTACAAATTTAATTGTACTCGCAAGCGCACGGGTCATGTGCAATATAGCGTGTGTGCAAGTGCGAGGTCGATCCACAGGGAATTGTGTTTGTGAAATTTAATTTCTGTCTAAATCAATTATATCTTAACCTAGTTTCGAATAATTTTGATTTTGAAAATAAACAAACATAAATTAAATAAAATAAAAATAATCAAAAGATAAATGACTAAGGTTTTAGAATTCACCTCACCAAATTAAAACATACATTCTCATGTTTTCATTCATGCATCCGACAAACAATTAAACCCTATATATGTTCTATTGTTTTTTATAAACCAATTGAATCATTCGATAAATCCATCTCTATTACAAATCACAACGAATATCCAATTAAGATCAAATCATCCACTGTATCCGTAAATCACAATGGATATAATTCTCAATTAAATCATTCGATGTATCCGTTGGATGAAACACAACGAATATCCAACATTTCCACGATTTATAAACAACAATCAATAACAATTTTGTCACACAATTGAATTGAAACGAACATTCATTACATTAAACGACGGATTTGTATGAACAAAACATAAAAATATAAAACTAATCAATGGCGAGGCTTCATCTTCAACCTTAGTTGAAGATTTAGCCTCTGATGATAAAAGAAATCATAAAGAAACTAAATTAATTCATTAAAATTAAAAACTTACAAAAGAATTCGAGTTCCAAGCTACAAAAACCCAGAAAACATGAAAAACGACCAAGAACGGCTCCCCCAGCGCGTCTATGTGCATTTACAATGAAAAAGAATATTATTTATGAGCTAATTTTAGGGTTTCAGCACTGCCAGGTCGGCCGAGTGCGCTCAATCGTACTCTGGGTGCGCTCAAACGCACTCGTGCAGCATGTCTTCTGTTGTGTAGGGCGTGAGTGCGCTCGATCACACTAAAAGTGCCCTCGAGCACACTTCCACTCAAAATTAGCCTACTCTTGTGAAATATGAATTTGTAAATATTTTAGTTAGCTTTCCGATGGCAGCAAGATCGCCTTAATCAGAGCTGTACAACTCTAGATATGGCGTTTTTGGTGGAACTCGTGGAGTGCGAATCATCGCTCGATCCCAATTTGCTGCCAATGCTCCATGAAGTGTGTTAAGCCCCAGAATTAATGGAATGAGTTGCAAATTTCACCTTAAAGTTGCATTTTTCTCTTAACAACTTGCAAATCACTAAAAACACTAAAACTAACCAAAACATCAGAAAATAATAAAGCTAAAGGCTTAGTAAATGCAAATTAAGGGATTCAAATATGCAATATTTGGCACTCATCAAATACCCTCAAACTTACATTTTGCTAGTCCCTTAGCAAAACAAAATGAAAGCAAGAAACATATGTCTGCTGTCGTGGGAGAGACAATTGCATTTAGCATATGCAACAAGCCTTTTAAACCCCTAGGCATTCCTAGTGGACGAATGAAGTCTCGTGAGGGTTTAACAGAAATGATACCCATAAACATTTTTAGCACTATATCATTGACAAACACAATTTCCACACAAACACATGGTTTTCACATCATGAGCAGGTTTGATAAAGTAAACACCACAATCAAATCATCAAGCCAACCACAAATCATTCAACTCAAAGGTGGAAATTTGAGACAACACAAGCTTCAATAGGTGCAAAGTGAGACTAACACAAAGTTAAGAGGCTTCAATTTTTCTCAAAGTTTGGTGTACCTCAAAATTCATAGGAATTCACACAGATGAAAACACCAAAGGCTTAGATCAAGACATGCATTTATATATATATATATTTTGTGTAGGCTATGCAATGTTCGGCTTCCTTAAGCTTTCGAATTGACCTATGTAACGAAAGTTGGGCTAGTGACTCCTAAACCAGATGGTTTTAGGGCACTAGATGTAAAACATCCCTAAGGCTTAATTACTCAAGTCAAAAAGGCTACGAAGCCAAACTAGCCATACAGTCAACCAAGTTGAATTTTTCATCTTTTTACGTGAACACTCAATACTTAGTGAGACATGAGGTCCGGTTACTCAATGAATTTCTCTTTCTTTCTTTTTAAAATTTTTTTTTTTAATTTTATTATTATTTTTTTTATCTTCAAGCCAAGGTTTCATCAACACTTCATCCTACAAATCGCAAGGCACACCCTAATCAATCCAAATCTCATACCTCACAGACTTTATGCTAGTGTGCTTGTGATAATCAACTCAGACATGTGAAGTCTCTCTAATCCACCAAATGAGTCAAAGGACTCAGATTTCTAATGACATGCAGTGTTCAAAAAGTTAAACACACTAATGACATGCAAACCACAATTATGATGTAACTCATGCCCAATCAACAACATAGCACAATTTTTTTTTTTTTTTTTTAACAAAACAAACAGATAAAAACAAACAAAAAGACAATGTGCTTTTTCACACCCCCAAACTTAAATGACACATTGTCCCAATGTGGCAAGAGATACAATACTGTAGGATGAGGAACCGGAGTGTGCAAAAGGCTAGGTGTCCCCCGAACTTGAAAAACAAAACATCTGTCAAAATCTAACAGCAATATTTCCTCATAGAAACAAACATCAAAAGATTAATTGCTGTTAGAGACAAAAAATGAAATGACAAGAAATGAAATGACAAAAAGGAAAAGAAATAAAAAATAAAGTGCAGAAAATAAGAAGAAAGAAAGAATACTGCACTTTTCCCAATCATTTGGGTGTCCAACCAATCCCTTCCATCCTTTCTTCTTAAGAATTTGATATCCCTTTGGAAGGATGTTTTGCCATCTCAGGTAGCCTAGTAGCTTGCTTCGAAGGATCTTCTTAGGAACATGGTTCCTAGATTTGTAACCTTGTGTGCATAGATCCTTGAGACGTTCAGACTGAGACGGCTTTTTGAGACATTGATAAGATGAAGCTTGGGTCCATGAAGTGTCTCAAGAGGGATTGTGACAAAGGAGTGAGCTTCAGTACTCACCTTGTCATTGGACAGATTTGGGGGCTTAATTTGCTCCTAGTGCTTAACTTGCTCCAAATGCTCCTCTTTCTCTTCCTCTTCATTGTTATCCATAATGAAAGGCTTAGATACTGATGAAGATGATTTAGATGATGATATCTCAGTGGTTTCCCCATTTTCAGTTCGCATCTTAAGAGTGGAGTCCAATAAGGCATCAGATTGCTCAAGTAACTTGTCAAGGTCTAGGTCACATCCAAATTGAGCAAAGCACTTTCCCAATGGTTCATCCAGACTTGGCTCATCAACAGTCTCCTCATCTTTTTCCTCACTCCCAAGTATGGTGGTGGTTTGAACATACTCATGTGCAGACTTGCTAGCATCTTCCTCATCAATCATGTAATGGTTAATGAATAGACAATCATCTATCCGATGAGAAGGATGATAACAGTATAAGCATGACTTATGAGGTGCGTGAGTGCGAGGAGGTTGGGTATGGGCACGCCTACCTGCCATGAGTTGGTTTACTCTCTCCTCCAAGTTATCGACATGAGCAGTTGGAAAATGTTACACTAATGACTCTTGAAGAGGGTAATTGCAAGGTGAAGGCATGGAAGAATGGTTATTGAACTGCAGATATTCAGGATGGTGCAGTTCATGAGATTGGGGAGCATAATTTCCCATAGCATGAGCTTGCCAAAAGAAATCAGAATGGTTGCTCCAGTCTGAGGTGTAGAAATTGGAAGTTGATTCAGACCCCGGACTGGAGAAATTGGTGTTCATCTGCTCATATAAAAAATTGGAAAATTATCCCCAAGATGGACAATTACCTGAACTATGATAAGGGCTGGAGCAGTATGAACATGGTCCATGTGGGTAGAAATAGTTAGGGAAGTTGGTAGGTGCGGGTGTCCTACAACTAGGAGTAGCATTAGAATTACCAAACAGAAAATTCATGCTTACCCTCACTCTTTAAAACAAAACACACCTCCACATGAAACAGTAACCAAAAACAATTTTTTTTTTTTTTTAGTTTTTATAAAGAAAATAAAATAAACAAAAATGAAAACTAACACAGAAACACAAAACTAAATAGAAATACAAAAAAAAAAAAACAAAAGACTCAAAAACTCACAAAACGGACCAAACATAAGTTTGGCAAAATTTTAGGTGCTGGCCCATTTTGATGTAGTCTGCGGAGGTGCGCTTGAGCGCAGGTGATGTGCGATCGAGCATAGATGGGAGCGAGTGTGTGCTCGTGCGCACCTGCGGAAGCGTCGAGCGCAGGCATGCGGGATGCCTGCTGCGTTAGGCTTGAATGCGCTCGAGCGCAGGTGATATGCGATCGAGCGCTTTGGCAAGGACTAGTTCCTTCAGTAGAACTGCAACAAAAACAACAAAAACAAACAACTTTTTCCCTTTTTTTTCTTTTATTTTTTTAATTTTTTTATTTTATTAGTAACTGTAAACAGAAACAAATAAAAAAGATAAAAAGTAAAAATAAAAAGAAACAAATTGTAAAAAGAAAATAACTAGTAGAAAAATAAAATCAATTTAAACAAAAATCAATTTTCACAAACAAACAACTCCCCGGTAACGGCGCCAAAATTTGATGTACAAATTTAATTGTACTTGCAAGCGCACAAGTCGTGTGCAATATAACGTGTGTGCAAGTGCAAGGTCGATCCACAGGGAATTTGTTTGTGAAATTTAATTTCTATCTAAATCAATTATATCTTAACCTAGTTTCGAATGATTTTGATTTTGAAAATAAACAAACATAAACTAAATAAAATAAAAATAATCAAAAGATAAACGACTAAGGTTTTAAAATTCACCTCACCAAATCAAAGCATACATTCTCATGTTTTCATTCATGCATCTGACAAACAATTAAACCCTATATATGTTCTATTGTTTTTGATAAACCAATTGAATCATTCGATGAATCCATCTCTATTACAAATCACAACGAATATCCAATTGAAATCAAATCATCCACTGTATCCGTAATTCACAATGGATATAAGTCTCAATCAAATCATTCAATGTGTCCGTTGGATTAAACACAACGAATATCCAACATTTCCACAATTTCTAAACAACAATCAAAAACAATTTTGTCACACAATTGAATTGAAACGAACATACATTATATTAAACGACGGATTTGTACGAACAAAACATAAAAATATAAAACTAATCAATGGCGAGACTTCATCTTCAACCTTAGTTGATGATTTCGCCTCTCATGACAAAAGAAATCATAAAGAAACTAAATTACTTCATTAAAATTAAAAACTTACAAAAGAATTCGAGTTCCAGGCTACAAAAACTCAGAAAACATGAAAAACGACCAAGAACGGCGCCCCGGGCACGTCTCCTTGCGTTTACAATGAAAAAGAATGATATTTATAACCTAATTTTAGGGTTTCAGCGCTGCCAGGTTGGCCGAGTGCGCTCGATCGCACTTGTGCAACATGTCTTCTGTTGCATAGGGCGCGAGTGCGCTCGATCGCTCTACTAGTGAGAATTAGCCTACTTTGAATTTGTAGATCTTTGAATTAGCCTAATTGCCTCAATCGGAGCTATACAACTCTAGATATGACATTTTTAGTGGAACTCATTGAGTGCGAATCATCGCTCAATTCCAATTTACTGCCAATGCTCCATGAAGTGTCTTAAGCCCCAGAATTAATGGAATGAGTTGCAAATTTCACCTTAAAGCCGCATTTCTTTCTTAACAACCTGCAAATCACTAAAACACCAAAACTAACCAAAACACCATAAAATAATAAAGGTAAAGGCTTAGCAAATGCAAATTAAGGGGTGTCATTAATAGATTCCACTACGCTGTCCCGGAAGAAGCATTCACTCTCATCTGGTGGTTGATGCGCAACATTGAAGATGTTTAACTTGGCTTTCATATTCCCAAACTAGCTTATAACCCGTGCCATGCGCGGGATTTTTCATTACAATTTAATTATAAAATTTAAAAATATTATAATCATGCTTTTCATAAGTGTTATGAAATTTAATTTTCATAATTGCAAGAAGAAAACTTGAATTTTGCTTAATCAAAACATTAATATAAAATTAGAAAGAATTTCCAATATTGCTGGTGTAATACTTATTAGATTTCAACACAAATAAAACTCAAAATTATTAACATTCGAAAAAGTACTTTGGTTGTAGAAAAAAGTATGCGCGAGATTTTTTGTTATAGTTTAATTTCAAAATTTAAACATATCTCTATCGAACTTTTCATTATAGGTTGTAAAAAAAAAAAAAACCTATCACGCCCTTTTAAATAAAAGGGCATACTAAAGGTTATACACTAATATATTACTCAACATAATGACACATAGTCATACACAGAACATTGCATAAATGTATATGTCGCATAAAATTTTACTAGCATAAGACATTTAACTTTAATTAGTTTAATCCATATAAATTAAAACCTGTTAAAATCTTTATTCCCATATGTATATTTCTAAAATGAAAAATAAAAAATAATAAAAAAAATAGCGAAAAGAAAACTTGGATTGTGATTATCAAAGCATTAATAGAAGGACAGAAATTTTCTTCAAACCAGTCTGGAGGAAATATTCTCCAACCCATGTAAAATAGTGTAAAGTGTCTATAAACATTTAAAATGTACATTAAATTCTTAACCTCATTAATAGCAGTTTACTAACTTAGACTAAATTTAATGTGCGTTTTAAATGTTTATAGATACTTGGCACTATTTTACATGGGTTGGAGGATATTTCCTCTTGACTGATTTGGAGAAAATTTCTGTCCTTAATAGAAAGTTAGTAAGAATCATTAATATTATTAGTGTTATACCTATTATATTTAATACAAATTATAAAACCCATATAATTATTAGCCTTAAAAAAAGTACATAGCAAAATAACAAAAAAATTTTCAGTCAACAATGCAATCAAATGAACCTAGCTTGGAGGAAAACTTTTTCCATATTTTAGAATTTTAAAAAGTATGAGGTTTTCTCTCTAGTTGTCCTAGTTGAGATGGAGAAATATTTCCAGATTTTTAAGTCTGTGAAAGTAATCTGTTGTTGACGAGACTGGGTTCATCTATTCCCATGGCGGAGGATCTGACCAGGCTCTGGGGAAACCTTACCTTGACAGAAGACGAAGATTGTGTGGAGGTTGATATTCAAGCAAAGGAACTTGATGCTGGTGCCACAATTGGGAAAGCATGTGTGGTGGGCAAATTGATTGTGAATCACCTAGTGAGCAAAGAAATCATTAGGAATACCTTGGTTTGGTGGTGGAAACCTACTGATAATTTGTTTTTCAAGGTCCTTGGAGAAAACTTATTTTTGATTGAATTCGCAGACGAGTGCGATAAGGAACGAGTGCTTGGTGGGCGGCCTTGGGTCTTTGAAGGCAGTCTATTTCTGATAGAGGATTTTGATGGGCTTGCACAGCCATCAGACTTTACTTTTGATAAGGCATCTTTCTGGGTCCGTATGATCAATCTACCATTGGCATGTATGGGCGATGAAATTGGGAGCAAAATCGGAGCTACTATCGGCACGGTAGAAGCTATTGACACAGAAGCGAATGGTATGGGTTGGGGAGAATTCCTACGAGTGAAAATTCGGTTGGATCTAACAAAGCCTCTTCTGCGAGGGCGCAAATTAAATATCCAAGGGAAATTGGTGTGGATTACGTTCGAGTATCAATGACTACCAATTTTTTGCTTTCATTGTGGTATGATTTGTCACGGGAAAACTGGTTGCCAAAAAAAAAGTGAAATAAGGAATCAAGAAACCACCCCTCGCCATGGGTTGTGGATGCGGGCAGCCTCTCGGACAAGGAAGCCAGAGAGAAGTTTTGGAAGATTCTCGACGAGAAGAGGGCCAGTTAACGTTGATCAAAAAGAGTAGTCGGGGTGGAATACTAGAAGGTCTGATGATCGAAAGAGGGTGGAGCCACAGTCGACTGACATCGGAGAAGAAGATGATGCTGAGGTGGTAGGAGGAGTGGGGGCATTCAATGGCCGTGACGGTAAGTGCAGATATGATGGAGGAAATAAGGGCGTGAATGATGGAGGAGTTGGTGATTCTTGCCCAAATAAAAAGAAGCTCTTTGAAGGAGGCAGTGATAGAGGGACTTCGGGAGAGACAGTTACGACGTCATTGAATGTGGGGGATTCTCCTTTGATTTTCAAGGCAAGTGATGGTACAGAATCTTCTCACAAATCTCACAAGTCTCCAGCTAGCATTGATTGTAGAGGGGAGGTGAGCTGGGGCAGTGGGGGAGAGTGTCCAACCCATGTTTTATGGGCCCTTTATTTTCAGACCTGGAAAAACAATTAAAAGTGCCAAATGTGGGGAATGGAAGTAAAATGGTTGACAGGCTGAATACAACAGATTTAAGGGGGGTGACGTGGAAGAGAGTTGCTTGTGGATGTTGAACAACAAGAAGAATTACACCACACTGTGAAGTAGGGGATCGGGAAAAAACATGGACTCAGTGGAGAAGCAACACAACTAGGTCCGGCACGTAAGGGGCAGAAATTGAGTTTGAATGCTAATAAAACAAGCGGTTCGAGGATGGCAGAGGTTGCGGTGCAGCCCCGCCGACTACAATGTGTATTATGAGTTGGAACTCCCGAGGGCTTGGGAACCTTCGGACAGTTCGAGAGCTTTGCCGTGTGGTGAAGTATAAGCGACCCATTACGGTTTTCCTTATGGAGACCAAATTACGAGGTGACAAAATGGAACCTATTCGTTATAAATTAGGTTTCCCTAATATGTTTGTGGTGGAAAGTGTTGGATGGAGTGGTGGAATGGCTCTATTATTGGGAGAGGATGTAAATGTAAAGATTCAGAATTTTAATCAGCGCCATATCAACTGCATGATTGAAGACCGAATTTCAGGGGTCCCTTGGAAGTTTACTGGTTTTTAGGGTCATCCTGTAACATCAAAAAGGTATTAAGCGTGGGCGTTGCTTAAACACCTTGCTAATTTAAATCCTGTGCCATGGGTTTGTATAGGTGACTTTAATGAAATTGTGGCTCTCTCGGAAAAATGGGGTGGTAGTGGAAGGTCTAGCTCCCAAATGCAAGCTTTCCAACATGCATTAGAGAGTTGTGTTTTATCCGATTTGGGATATCATGGCCCAAAATTTACCTAGACTAATTGTCAAGAGGATTTGAATTTTACAAAGGAACGGTTGGATAGGCGTGTTGCAAATCCGGAGTGGAGATCCTTATTTTCGGAAGCGGAGGTAATTGTTCGTATGGCCACAACTTTGGATCATACTTTTTTGATGCTACAATTGATGAAATCTAGGCTGGTCAGGAAAAGGCACACTTTCAAGTATGAAGCAAAATGGGCTTTGGATGAGGGGTATGAAAAACTCCTAAAGGAAGCGTGGAAAACTCCTTTGCATGTGGCTGGAACGTGGGACCAGGTGGGGCACAATCTGAATGGTTGCAAGTAGCAATTAATTAATTGGCAGAGGAACTTACGGGGGGCTGGCCAAGAGTCAGTGAACCAACTTCAGGCTAGACTTCAGGAGGCCCTAGGAGGGGAAATAGATGGTGCGGGGACTGACATTAAATTTTTACAGCAGCAAATACAGTCCTTAAAGGATAAAGATGATCTCCAATGGCAACATCGTGCCAAGGTTGATTGGTTGCGGGGAGGGGACCGGAATACAAAATTTTTGCATGCCTGTGCTACGACCCGTCGACGGTCAAATTATATTTCCAGCATTACTGATGCAGATGGGTATTTATGGGAGTCGGCTGAGGAGGTACAAAATGCTTTTGTAAATTATTTAACGGGGCTATTTTCCTCTAATTGTGCAGGGGATATTGATGCTTGTTTGCAACCAATTACCCATCGAGTTACGGAGGATATGAACATGGAGCTTCTAAAACCTTTTGTTGGTATTTTTGTGTCCAAAAATATCAATAATAAAAATAACCACTCGCAATAGGACGAATCTTTGTAGGATACGGCTATAGAGAGGGTGTCGAACCTCAAGGACTGCAGGGGTTTTATTATCAAAATTCGAAAGATTAAAATTAACTTAATTAAAAAGAGAATTGATTTGATTTTCTTTAAAAGTAAAGTGCATGAAAATAAAAGAGATTTAAAATAAGAGAGAGAATGTAGGGTATTGAATTCACCTCTATCCGCACAACAATGGCTAATCATAATTAATCCCATAAATTAATTCTATGCATGTTATAAATAAACAAGAAACTACCTTATTAAAGAATAAGCATAATCTATCTTCGGTTGGCATGGATCGTCCACCTAACCACTAAGATGCGGTACGACCCGTCTTTCGTAGGTATAAATCATCAAATTTTTTAACAGGATACATACAATCAATGAATAAGTGTAACCCATCTTCGGTTGGCACGGATTGTCTACCTAAATTACACTAAACTAGGCTATAGTACAATCCGTCTTCCCTAGGCATGGCCTATCAAATCCTATTGATCATATGTCAATTAAACCCATTGTATAACCATCATCCTCATAATCATAGAAAACAAGAATGATTTGAGATCAATAAAAGTAATAGACTTTTTAAGACAAGAGAAGAATTTCACAAATATTGATTTTGGAATTTAAGAACAATTGCATTTAATAATTAAGAACATAATCAAAAGGTAGCAATCCTCATAGTTATGCAATCAACATGCATAAATTGAAAATCTAGAAATTAAATACAATCAAACCATTGGGCTTGGATAGGGTTACATCAACACCCCATGAAAGGGTTTAGCCGCTCATGATCTTCTAAACTCCATAGACTATTTTACTGAATTTTGCTCTAAAAGCGGTGTGTCTGTTTACAATGTTTAGAGCCCTATTTATAGGGAATTGGAAAACCCTAAAACCCTAGAAATCCTCAAAAAGTAGTAAGTCAGTCTCCCAGTCCAATTGGGAGACTGAAATCCAAGTCCATGCTGGAGAGGGATTCTTGCCGTGCACTGTACGCTTGTGTGTGCTCGATCCAAGATTTGGTGCACTTGAGCCTAGCTGGTATGCGTGCGAGCGCAGGCATGCGCTCGATCCTTTGTCGCAGACGCTCGAGCGCAGGTGTGCTCGATCCTAGGAGTGCTGCGCTCGATCCTAGATCCAGACTGCTCAACTTTTTGATCTTTTATGCCCAATTTCCAATGGTTTGTCAAATAAGACCTGAAACACAAAAACAAAACAAAATTAAACAAATAACAATGCTAAGGAATTAACATATGTAAATTAAGGGGCTTGAATGTGCAACATTCGGCGCTTATCACACCCCAAAACTTACATATTGCTAGTCCCTTAGCAATACAAAACATAAAATAAAGTGAAAGCTAAAAAAATAAATCCAACTTTCGTGGGATGTACGATTGCATTTAGCATATGCAACAAGCCTTTTAAACTCCTAGGAGTTCCCTAGAGGACAAGTGGAGTCTCGTGAGGGTTTTCTAGGAATGGTACCCACAAACATTTTATACCCATGTAGTTCTCCAAAATGCAATATCATGACCATTATGGTTCTCAGTCATAAACAGGCTTAATAAAACAAACACTATCTTCACAATTTCAAGCAATCACAACTTAGCTTTAATCATGGCAGTGATGAGATATGACAAGATTCAACTAGTGTATGTGAACTCAACAAATAGTCAAGGGATTTCAAAACTAATCTCAATTATGCATGGATTAATACTCAAAATTCATTGGACTTCCTATTAGATAAACAACCAAGGCAAAAATTTCTCTCTTTTTTTTTTTTTTTTTTTTTTTTTTTAACTTAACTCCCTTAAGCTTTCTAATTGACCCCTGTATCGAGCGTTAAGCCAATGACTCCCAAACCAGACGGTTTTAGGGCATTAGGTGTAAAGATACCCATAAGGACTTACTAACTCGGATCAAAAAGGCTACGAAGCTAAGCTATTCTATTTTTTTTTTTTTTTTATCAACCAATCCAAACTTCTCACTTTTTGACGCGAACGCTCACTGCTTAATGAGGCAAGAGGTCCGGTTACTTGGTGGAAAGTTTAAAATGATCATCCTTTTTTTTTTTTTTTTTTTTTTGAATTTTATGCCAAGATCGTTTTCCCAATAAGTTGCCCAACTACATTCTGAATATTAAAACCAGACATTCTTGATTTCAGATTTTATACCCCACAGACTATATGCTAGTGTGCTTGTGAAACTCAAATTGAAACAAGTAATATTTCAAGCTGCCAATGAGAGTAACCCAGTTTAATTCCTTAATCAAGTGATCATGTGTTTATCATATTAAGCCCATCAATGAATTTCAAACCACAACAAGAAAATCAATTGCATGCTCAGAACTATCATGTATATGCCCACACCCCCAACTTAAAGTGCACAGTGTCCTCAGTGTGTGGAAAATAACAGTAAAACAGTGCAAGGGGAAAAAGAAACACCGAACCTGTCTCTGTGGCATAGAAGAAGATGCCCCTGGAGCAAGTGGCAGTCGGGCTACAATGGCGCGCAGCAGTTCTTGCTGGGCTTCAAATCGTTCATCTGCCTGGCGCCTATCCTCCGCTCTCTAGGTCGCAAGCTCAGAGCGGAGATTTTGCAATTCTTTATAGAGGGACTTATATTGTGATATGGTCATAGTAACGGTCGTCGCTGCTCCCGTGCTGTCGACCGGCTCAACGGGAGGTGGCTCATGGTGGACAGGCCCATCAGCGTCCCTAACGACCTCCGCTGCTGCAGGCACCCGACGTCGTCTCAGCATGTGGAAATAACTCTGATTCCACTGGATCAGGCCAAACTGAGGATGTGTGGAAATAGGTCCATCAGCGGGGGAACCCTCTATGCCTTGGGTCTAAAAGATCTGGGTGAGGAGAAAAGGGAATGGACGTCCCCATGATGCCGAACCCTGAGTGCACCTCACAATCGCCCCGTCCCAAAACTTGTGTATCTGGTCCCAAATGAGCTAGGGGATGGAAATCCAGTAGCCTCTCTGAAAGGCATAGAGTGCCGCAAGAAAGGGGCTGCATTGTTGAGTCTTGTGTTTGAAGGGGCACACATTCCACTACAGGATAAAGTCCACGAACCACAGGCGGGAAGGTAGCAGGACCTTGCTTGTAGAGTTGCAGAGGTCATCGGTGTAGCGGCCGCGGCAAATGTCATCCACAATAAACTGTAAGGTGAGGTCGGATGGCAGGTCTGACTACCGAGGGGAGCCATCCCGAGCCAAGATATCTGACGAGCACTCATGGGAACATTGCAAAGCAGCAGCAATGTCATCGGTGGTCAACTCAATGTCCATGCCCGCCACCAAAGAAGAAAGGATGCCCGGCCGAGGATAGTCGACGGTAAGGTGGGCATAAAATTCCTGGACCAGCCCTTCGTAAGCGACGGGGCTGACTGGTTGGAATAGGGCAGTGAGGCCGCGGCGTTGACATTCATTGACCGCCCACTTTGTTGCTGGGAGGCTTCGGAATACGGTGTCGACAACAAAGGAGGTTTCCAAGATGAGATTTCGTTGCTACCCACAGCAGGGTAACGGCTGGGATAGGGCTTCGGGGGTGGTATCCCGGGTAGAGGTGGACCAGGATGTGGAAGCGGGAGCCTGAAGCATGCTGCTTTTTGGTTGAGGCCTTTTATCGAGCACCTGGTGTGCACTCCAAAAAGGTAATTGTGGAGAACCACCGTACTTGGCTGCCAAACCCCCTGCAACATAGAGAAAAACCAACACAGAGCAGTCCGTGGACCCACGGACTGCTGATTTCCATAAAAAATTTGGAAAAATCGGGACGGTAGGGTATTGGGGAGAATGGGAATTGGGAGAGATGAAAGTGATCGGAGAGGGAAAAAAAGTGCGGGGAAAGGACGTTGGGGCGGTGGCGTGTGGTGGTACGGCAGCCGTAGGGGGTGCGGCGGTGGTGAGGTGGCGGTTTGGTAGTGTTTGAGGGTGTTTAGGTGGTGATCGCAGTGAAAGGGGAGAGAAACAGCGGTGGTGGTGGGGAAGAAATGGGGGAAAGAAAAGAAAAGATTGTGACCTAAAAAGGTCACGTGAGGCCTCTTGACGAGTGCGCTCGAGCAGCACTTGCGTGGGCTTGATCGCACTTGCGCAGAGGGTGAATAAGGTGACCGTGGGTACGCTCGAGCGCTCCTGAAGGTGCGCTCGAGCGCATGCGTGCAAGTGTGTGTCAGTGTGGAGCTACTGCGCTCGATCCCACTAGTGGTGGGCTCGAGCGCAGGCCCGTGTTCTGGGATCGAGCGCATAGGGAGTGCGCTCGAGCCCAGGGTATCAGTGCCTTAATCAAAAAGATAGACGGGATCCGTCAAATCGACGGATTCCACGTCTGTACCTGGCTCGAAGTTCTGGATTCAAGGCTTCAACCTTTGACCGTTGACTTTGAACAGAGTGCCATCCTTTGGGTCCCGCAATTCGACGGCGCCATGAGGCTACACTGAGGTGACTATGAAAGGGCCATCCCACCTTGAATGGAGCTTCCCAGGGAAAAGCTGGAGTCTGGAATTGAAGAGCCATACTTTCTGGTTCGGCACAAACGTTTTGGGCAAGATATGTTTGTCATGAAAAGCCTTAGTCCGCTCCTTGTTAAGGCAAGCACTATCATAGGCATCTTGCCGCAGCTCCTCCAACTCTGTCAACTGAAGTTTCCGGTGAGAACTGGCTGCTTGCATGTCGAAATTGAACTACTTGATTGCCCATAGAGCCTTGTGTTCAAATTCCACAGGAAGGTGACATGCCTTGCCATATACTAGCCTATAGGGAGACATTCCAATAGGAGTTTTGTAAGCTGTGTGGTAGGCCCATAATGCATCATTGAGGCACAATGGCCAATCCTTTCGGTCTGGCCTAACCGTCTTCTGTAGAATATGCTTAATCTCCCGGTTAGAAACTTCCACTTGGCCACTTGTTTGAGGATGGTAGGGAGTGGCGACCTTATGTGTGACAGAATACTTGAGAAACAAGGCCTTGAAATATCGGTTGCAAAAGTGTCTACCTCCATCACTGATGATAGCCCGAGGAGTACCAAATCTGCTGAAAATGTTGGCTTGGAGGAATTTCACTACAACCTTGTGATCATTGGTCTTTGTGGCAATGGCTTCTACCCACTTAGAAACATAATCCACTCCTACCAAAATGTACTCATACCCGCAAGATGGTGGGAAGGGTCCCATTAAGTCGATACCCTAGACATCAAAAATCTCGACAATAAGGATGGGGTTCAATGGCATCATGTCCCTCCGAGACATAGCTCTTAGGGGTTGACATCTCTCACAAGCTCGGCAGAAGTCATAGGCATCTTTGAACAAGGTGGGCCATGTGAATCCGCATTGTAGAACCTTGGCTGCTGTCTTCTTGGCACTGAAGTGTCCTCCACAAGCTAGGGAATGACAAAAGGTAAGAATGCTAGAAAATTCACTCTCAGGGACACAACATCGGATGATCTAATCAGCACAATACTTGAACAACTCTGGATCTTCCCAATAATAGAATCGAACTTGCTTGAAGAAGCGGTCCTTATCTTGCTTAGACCAATGAGAAGGAATCCGACCTGTTGCTAGATAATTGACAATATCGGCATACCACGGCAGATTTCTCGAAGTAATTTCTGAGTTGCTCATCTGGGAAGGAGTCATGAACAGGAACCGGCTGGGGTGTCTCAAATAAAATCCGTGACAAATGGTCAGTAACAACATTTTCAGTGCCCTTCTTGTCCTGAATCTCGATGTCAAATTCTTGCAGAAGTAGTATCCAGCGGATCAACCGAGACTTTGTTTCCTTCTTGGCCAGCAGATGTCATAGAGCAGCATGATCAAAAAAAATTATAACCTTTGATCCCAGAAGATATGAGCGAAATTTATGTAGAGCAAATACCACAGCTAGCAATTATTTCTTAGTGGTTGTGTAATTGACTTGAGCATCTATTAAAGTCTTGCTAGCATAAGAAATGACATGAGGGAGCTTGCCTACCCGTTGTCTCAAAACTGCACCCACAGCATAGTCAGATGCATCACACATGATCTCAAAGGGAAATGACCAGTCAGGCAGCTGCATGATGGGAGCAGAAGATAATAGAGACCGAAGCTGCAGGAATGCCTTATGACATGCTTCATCAAAGTGAAAAGGGGCGTCCTTAGCAAGCAAGTTACATAAGGGCCTTGAGATTTTGCTAAACTCCTTGATGAAATGACGATAGAAGCCAGCATGCCCTAGGAAAGAACGGATCTACTTCACTGAAGTGAGTGGTGGTAAACTTTCAATGAGCTCAACTTTGGCCCGGTCCACCTCAATACCTCTTTTGGACACTATATGGCCCAAAACTATACCTTCCTGTACCATGAAGTGGCTCTTCTCCCAACTTAAATTCAGGTTAACTTCTTTGCAACGTTGAAGCACAAGTGAAAGATTATGGAGACAGTTATCAAAAGAAGATCCAAAAACAGAAAAGTCGTCCATAAATACCTCCAAAAATTTTTCTACCATGTCGGTGAAGATAGACATCATACATCTCTAGAATGTGGCAGGTGCATTGTATAAGCCAAAGGGCATGCATCGGTAAGCAAAGGTGCCGAATGGACATGTGAATGTCGTCTTCTCTTGGTCTTGGGGATCAACTGCAACCTGATTATACCCAGAATAGCCGTCTAGGAAGCAATAGTAACTTTGGCCAGCAAGACGCTCCAGAATTTGATCAATGAATGGGAGCGGGAAGTGATCCTTCCGGGTATGAGAATTGAGCTTCCGGTAGTCAATGCAGACACGCCATCCCGTGGTTGTGCGCTGTGGAACCAATTCGCCAGTAGAATTCTCAATAACGATGATGCCTGATTTCTTTGGAACCACTTGAGTGGGGCTCACCCATTTGCTATCTGAGATGGGGTAGATGATGCCTGCATCAAGTAACTTGACTACCTCTTTCATTACTACCTCCTTCATGTTTGGATTCAACCGGCGCTGTGCTTCCCGGGAGGGTTGAGCATCTTCTTCCAAATGGATCCGGTGCATACAGATAGAGGGGTCAATGCCTTTCAAATCTGCCACTGTCCAACCAATAGCCTCTCTGTCCTCTTGGTCTTTTTGTAAGTCGGAAGCAATGATAACCGGCAAGGTGTTGTTAGACCCCAAAAATGCATACTTGAGCTTTGCTGGCAGGGGCTTCAACTCAAGCTTCAGCGGAGACAGTAGAGATGGAACAGGAGGAGTGTTTGATGTGACAGGTAGGGGCTCTTTTACTACCCTCCATGGATGGAAATCTGCACTTGCTGCTGTTTCTAGCAAATCATGGACCACTTGAATGTACTGGTCGGTGTTGAATTCTTCAAAGTCGAAGTAATTCAGGCATGCTTCCACTGGATCCTTTGTCAGGAGACTGGGTAGTGAGTCTTCTACATATTCTTCAATGCTGTCCAAAAAGAAACACTCATTCTAATCAGGAGCATGCTGAAATGCAGTAAAGATATTCAACCGAACCTTCATATTGCCAAATGAGACTTCCATGACTCCAGTTCGACAGTTTATACATGCATTTGCTATGGCTAAGAACAGACGCCCAAGGATGACAGGAACCAGCTTCTCAGGATTGGGCACAGGCTCGGTATCAAGCACTATGAAGTCAACTGGGAAGAAAAATTTATCCACCTGGATGATCACATCTTCGATAATCCCTCTAGGCTTCTTAATTGACCGATCAGCTATTTGCAGAATCATTGTGGTGGGCTTCAGCTCCCCTAGGCCAAGCTGCTGATATACTGAATAGGGAAGTAAATTCACACCAGCTCCCAGATCTAAGAGTGCCCTATCAATCTCTCTTTTTCTGATGATGCATGAAATTGTAGGAGCCCCGGGGTCCTTGAACTTTGGAGGAGTGTTGTGCTTAATCAAGGAACTTACTTGCTCAGTCAGAAGGACTTTTTTGGGGATGTTATTTCTGGTCTTCCTCTTTTGAGTACACAAGTCTTTAAGGAACTTGGCATAGGCAGGCACTTGTGCAATGGCATCTAGAAGGGGGAGATTGATTCTGACCTGTTTGAACATCTCCATCATTCCTTGTATTTTCTCTCCTTGTTTCCCAAAGTGGTAAGGTGCCTTAAGACGTTCTGGGAAGGGGGCCCGGGGCTCATATGGGATCTCTGGAGTGGGTGCTGCTGATGACGAAGCTTCATTGCTTGCGTGCTTGCTTGTATCATTCTGCAGATTCGGTGCAACCTCTGAGTGCTCATCCTTCTTCTCCTCCATATGATTGTCAACTATTCTGCCACTTCTCAAGGTGGTGATGGCTTGAACTTGCTGATGGTATGAAGTGCCCTCATCTACCATGTAGTGCCCCTTAGGGTTTACCACCCGCTGACTCGAAAGCTTTCCTTCGTCCCTTCTGTTGATGGTGTTGGCAAGTTGTCCAAGTTGAGCTTCGAGCTTGGCAATGGATTGGGAATGTGAGTTGATTCTTTCTTCTTGAGATTTGATTGACTGCTTAATCTCACTGGTCAGCTCATTCACTGCTTTTATAATCTGATCCTCAAAATTAGACTCTGAGGGAGCCTGGTAGTGCTGCTGTGGAGGCCGGTAAGAGGAATGAGGTTGGTAGGGTTGCCTATTGGATTGAGATTGATTGTGTGGCCCTGGGGCTGAGTTGCCTGAACTTTAATTCTTCCATGAGAAATTTGGATAATTTCTCCACCCAGGGTTGTAAGTATTGGAGTACGGATCATTACCCGGTCTGGAGAAAGCTGCATTAACCTGCTCATTTGCAATATCAGTATAATTTCCAGTAATAGGGCAGTTATTTACATGATGCATAGGACTGGAACAGAATGAACATGATTCAGTGTGTGTGTGTGAGCAGTATTAGGAGCTAAACCAGCAGTCAACAGAACTTGATCTAGCTTATTGGTGATAGCCTCAACCACTTGGTTAGCCATGTTTGGGGAATGGCCTGCTTCATACAAACTCTCCGTCTTGAGTGCTTTAGGTGCTGGTGCCCTTTGTCTGGTGGAAACCTGCTGAAGAGAATTGTTACACAAGTTTTCAAACATACACCATGCTTCATCTTCGCTTTTTAACATGAATGTTCCCCCACATGATGCATCCACCATTTTTCTATTGGACTCGGTTAGGCCATCATAAAAACACTGCACTAGCTGCCATTTCGGGACAGCGTGGTGTGGAAATGATCTAAGCAAGCTCTGCAACCTATCCCAAGTCTCATGGAAATCTTCTCCCTCATACTGGGAGAAGGTAGTGATGGCTCTCCTAGTATCATTGGTCATTCCTATGGGAAAATACTTCTTCAGAAATTCTTGCTGTAATTGAGCCCAAGAAGTAATAGAGTTAGGTGTTAAGGATTGAAACCAATGTTTGGCTTTTTCCTTGAGGGAGAAAGGAAAAAGACGCATCCTTAAGGCATCCTCAGTGAATCCATTCATTTTAGTGGTATCACAAATTGCCTCAAAATCACTGAGGAAGTCATAAGGATTTTCAGTGCTAAGCCCTAGGAAAGAAGGTAAACTCCGTATAGTGTTGGGCTTAATATCATAATGGGTTGCCATAATTTCTGGCAACCGGAGACATGTGGGAGTAGTGTAAGTGGTAGGTGATGTGTGCCAAATATTGCATATTTGGACCCCTTAATTTACTTGTGTTAATCCTTTAGATGTGTTATTATCTGATGTTCTGTGTTGGTTTTGTGTTTTTAGTATTTTGTAGGTGTTGAAGAAAAACTACTTTTTGGAAGAAAACATACTTTGAGAAGACCTAGATGATGTGGTTAAGTTTAACCAAATCCAAGAAAAGGGTAAATCGGATTGAGGATAAGATTTGATAAAACTTCGAATTGGATTCAAATTCAGCTTCTACATGTCTCAGTATTTTGACCATAACTTTTCGTTCACATATCCGATTGAGGTGATTCAAGTGGCGTTGGAAAGCTAACTCAAAATTATACAATTCATTGTGAAATAGGATTTTCCTAATTCGGACGTTTACTATTCCAAAATCATCCCGTAATTAAATGGTACAAACCTGGACGAATTGTACCCGATTTCAACTTGTAAAACCCTAAGTTTTAGGTCTATAAATAGGGAATTATCAGATTAGTTGAGGGGGCTACGAATTTGAAGATTGCAGAGGAGAAAGAAGAGATTTTAAGGTTTTCTTAACTTTTGAATCTCTACTTTGTGATTCTTATTTGTAAGTACTCGATTTTACATTATGAATTCAATCAATTTTGTTTTGTCTTTCAATAACATGAGAGGCTAAACCTTCAACTAAGGTTGAAGATGAAGCCTCACTTATGATTAGCAACTTTGTTTCATGTATGTAATATTTCCCAATTTAATGGTTTAATTGCTCTATTGTTGTACTTCTAATCAATTGGATTGAATAACTCTTGGATATCTTTTGTGATTCAAGGATACACTTGATGATTTAAGATTAATCAATACAATTGATTGCTTGGTTTTCTTTGTTAAAAATTGGATTTCCTCTATGATTTATTCTCTGGATACAATTGATGTTTTGATAAAGATTGGATATTTTCTTGTGATTTACGGATACAGTTAATGATTTGATCGAATATTGGATTTCTTTTGTGATTTGGGTTATGAATGGATACATGAGATCTTTTGATTAATTCTTTGAAGCAATAGTAAAACAAACTGAAGATTTATATGTGAGAACTTTGGGGAATATTATAGATCATGAAATTATGTTGTTATGAATTTGTGAGTGCGGATTCCGAAACCCTAGTGATTCGTCATAAGATTTCAATCACTTTAAATTGCTCATGCTTTTGCTTTTTTCATTCAAACAAAAAAATCTCTCAAAAATTTGGAACTAGACTAGGGTTTAAATAATTTAGATTTAAAATTGCTTTCAAGAATACAATTCCCTATGGGTTCGATCTCGTACTTGCAATCCATTAACTACAATTGATTCGTGCACTTGCGAGTTAAATAAATTTGCACAACAAGTTTTTGCCGCCGTTGCCGGGGAATTGTTTATTTTTTGAAACCAATTTATTTCTAGATTAGTTTTATTCTTCTACTAGTTATAATTAGGATTTTAATTTTTTTGCAATTTGTTTTGTTTTATTCGTGTTACTAATACCAAAAAAAAAAAAGATTTTTCTTTTCGTTTTTTTTGTTGTTGTTTTGTTTGTGTTACAGCCCTGCTACGATCGAGCACACTTGTGGCCAAAATAGCAACCGCAACAGTTCAGTAGATTTTAGCCAAAATCTTTTGGTCCTTTTTCGTGAGTTTTTAGTTTCTGTTTAAATTAATTTATGCTTCCAATTGTGTTTAGTTAGTTTAATATAATTTAATTTAGTTCAATTCATTTCAGTTTTTAGTTTATTAGTTTGTTAGCTTGTTAGCTTGTTAGTTCCTATTTGCATGTTCGGCCGTAGGTCTTTAAATCTGGAGTTAAACGCTTTTGATCCCGAAATTGAAAGAACAGCGAGAGAGAATCTAAGACAACCACCAAACTCACCCACCAATTCTCAAAGTTCCGAGTCTAATTCGGAAAAGTCTGTTAAGATGGGAGAACGAAATCAACCTAGATCCCTTAGGGAGCGGTTCGTACCCAACATTACCAACACACCGTCATGTATAGTGTTGCCAGCTACTCGCTTCGAGCTGAAGCCGAGTACAATAGGTCACCTTCCTGCATTTAGAGGATTAGAGAATAAGGATTCATATGTTCATGTGAGAATTTTTTTGGAAATTTGCGACATTGTTAATACGCAACATGCCCCAGCAGAAGCGGTGCGCCTTCGGTTATTCCCTCTGTCCCTACATCATAGGGCGAAATCCTGGCTACTCAACAATAGACCTGGATCTATCACTTTTTGGGATATGTTGCAAAGCAAGTTTTACCACAAGTTCTTCCCAATTTCCAAAATCAATGCCCTCCGTCTACAGATCACCAATTTCAGACAAAAAGAAGGGGAAAGATTCACCGATAGCTGGGAGAAGTTTAAAGAGCTTACTATAAAATGCCCACCCCACGGGTTTGAGAATAAGGTGCTAGTTGAAATTTTCTACAGGGGACTAACACCAAGTGAGCGAAACTCGCTTGAGACGATGAATGGTAGAGAATTCTTAAGTCTTACTGGGGATGAAGCTTATAAAACTTTGGATGAAATGGCTGAACGAGCACAACAATGGGATTTTCAAGATAGTTGGGACAGACAACAACCCGCTCCCAAGACAGGAAGCATCTATGAGGTGAGGAACGATGCTGAATTAAGGGAGGAGTTCAAGGTTCTCAGGCGTCAGTTTGACACTATGGTCTTAAACAAACCAGTGAATGCAGCAGATACTTACCACGTTGATGCATGCGGGTTATGTGATAGTCAAACGCACTTCACTCAAAACTGCCCAACTCTGTCAACAGAGTACCCAACTGAGCAAGTCAATGCCTTCAATGAGTACAAAAAACCCACCACTGGACTGTTTTCCGAAACTTACAATCTAGGGTGGTGGAATCACCCCAATTTCTCTTGGAAGCAGAATCAGCCATTGAACCAAAGAGATACCACTCAAGCTCAGAATCAGTTCAGGTCATCTCAACAAGCTCAACCGCCTGTTTATCAGTCTACCACTCAAGTGTCTGCACCATAGTCATCACTAGAAGACATGATGAAAATATTAATAGAAAAAGTCGATCGGTCCAACTCCCAAGCCATACAAGAGCTCAAGAATTCCAGCTCCCAATCTGTACAAGAGCTAAAAGGTTTCACCAATCAAGCCATATAGGAGCTGAGGAATTCCAACATGGCTAATAGCAGAGACATACAAGAACTTAAGCAGGCCATGATCAAGGTAGAAGGACAAGTTGGCCAGATAGCAAATCAGGTGGGGGAAAGAGAAAGAGGGAAGTTCCCTAGTCAACCCGTGCCTAACCCAAAAGGGCAATTTGTGATTGGAAGTTCCTCCGCCTCTATGCATGGTCAGGAGCATGTACAAGCCATCACCACTCTGAGGTCAGGCAAACAGGTGGATAATCAAGTGGTCATGCCTGAAGAGGCCACTAAGGCTGCAGAAGAGAAGGAAAACCTGGACAAGCCTGCGGAAGACACAGGACCGGACATTGCCATTCCGATTACTGAGGATCCTTCCAAAAAGTATATACCCAAAGCTCCGTATCCAGAAAGACTGAAACCGCCAAAGAAGAGCTCGAAGTTCAATGATATTTTGGAAGTGTTCAAGCAAGTGCAGATAAACATTCCATTCCTAGATGCCATCCAGCAAGTGCCTTCTTATGCCAAATTTCTGAAGGATTTGGTCACCATCAAGAGAAAGACGAACGTCCCCAAGAAAGCTTTCCTGACTGAGCAGGTCAGCTCTATCTTGCAATACAAGATGCTTGTAAAGTATAAGGACCCTGGATGTCCTACCATTGCTTGCAAGATTGGTGACAATCGAGTTGAGAAAGCTCTGTTGGATTTGGGGGCCAGTGTAAATCTACTGCCATATTCAGTATATGTTCAGTTGGGATTGGGAGAGTTGAAATCCACTTCAATTACACTTCAGTTGGCCGACAGATCTGTGATGGTTCCAAGGGGAATTATTGAAGATGTGCTGATCAAAGTTGATAAGTTCTACTACCCTGTGGACTTCATCGTCTTAGATACAGAGACGGAAAATGCAGAAATTCAAGTTCCAATCATATTAGGGCGTCCCTTTTTAGTTACGGCTAATGCCCTAATCAACTGTAGAACTGGAGTCATGAAGATATCATTTGGAAACATGATAGTGGAACTGAACATCTTTGATATCAGCAAGCAGCCATTTGAGTATGAGGAGGTCAGAAGCACATGCTTAATTGAGGAAATAGTAGAGAAAACTGTCAATGAACCAGATATTGAAGACCCTTTGGGAGAATGCCTGATTGCACTGGGAAGTGACATGGCATTGGACACTTTATTGGAACAAGCTGACGCCTTGTTAGACTCAACTCCTGAGATAGAGAAGGAGACTACAGAAATTACTTTGACATCGTCCTCTGATCCATCTTCATTAGCAGCTGAGCCTGTCAAGCGGGAGTTGAAGCCTCTACCAGACACCCTGAAATACAAGTATCTAGATCCTATTGAATCTCTACCTGTGATCATTGCTGCCGACTTGGATAGTGATCAGGAACATGAGCTGCTAGAAGTTTTGAGAGAGCATAAAGAAGCAATCGGGTGGTCAATAGAAGATATCAAAGGAATCAACCCTGCAGTAGTGATGCATAAGATTCATCTAGAAGAAAATGCTAAAACTTCTCGCGAGCCACAGAGACGGTTGAATCCGGCCATGCAAGAGGTAGTTCGAGCGGAGGTAATTAAACTTCTGGATGCGGGAATCATATACCCAATCTCTGACAACAAATGGGTGAGTCCCATTCATGCGGTGCCGAAGAAGGCAGGGATTACAGTTATCAAGAACAAGGAAAATGAGTTGGTCCCCACTCGTATGCAATCAGGATGGAGAGTGTGCATTGACTACAGGAAGTTAAATGCCGTGACAAGAAAAGACCATTTTCCTCTACCTTTCATCGATCAGATGTTGGAGAGATTGGCAGGCCATGAGTACTACTGTTTCCTTGATGGTTACTCCGGCTACAACCAAATTCCACTAGACCCCGAAGATCAAGAGAAGACTACTTTCACTTGTCCGTTCGGTACGTTTGCCTATCGCCGTATGCCGTTTGGATTGTGCAATGCACCCGCCACTTTTCAGCGGTGCATGATCAGCATCTTTTCAGATATGGTTAAACGTCACCTGGAGATCTTCATGGATGACTTCTCAGTCCTTGGTTCATCATTTGGGGAATGTCTACATCATCTCACATTGGTGCTGGTACAGTGCAAGGAGAAGAATTTGGTTCTGAATTGGGAAAAATGCCACTTCATGGTGAAACAAGGAATTGTTTTGGGGCATGTAATTTCACACAAAGGTATCGAGGTTGACAGAGCTAAGGTTGATCTGATATCTAACCTTCCGCCCCCGCGGACAGTTAAGGAGATTCAGTCATTTCTGGGACATGCTAGGTTCTACAGAAGATTCATCAAGGACTTCAACAAGATAGCAAGACCTCTATGTAATCTATTGGCAAAAGATGTTCCTTTTGACTTCAATGACAAGTGCCAGACAGCCTTTGAGATTCTGAAAAAGACCTTAACTTCTACACCAATCATTCAGCCACCTAATTGGGGGGTTCCGTTCGAGATAATGTGTGATGCCTCTGATTATGCTGTGGGAGCCATTTTGGGTCAGTGAGTAGAGAAGATTCCGCATGTCATATACTATGCCAGCAAGACTCTGAATGATGCACAACTTAACTACTCCACTACTGAAAAGGAGTTGTTAGCTGTAGTGTTTGCTCTAGATAAGTTTTGATCTTACTTGCTAGGATCTAAAGTCTTAGTCTACTCTGATCATGCTGCGTTGAAATATCTATTGTCAAAGAAAGATGCTAAATCTCGTCTCATCCGGTGGATTCTGTTGCTACAAGAGTTTGATATTGAAATTCGGGACAAAAAGGGTTCCGAGAATGTGGTAGCTGATCATCTATCCAGGCTGGTTGTGGACTTTAATGAAAATGCTGTGCCGATTGCTGAGACATTTCCTGATGAACAACTTATGTACATCTCTCAAAATCCTGCACCATGGTTCGCAGACATAGTGAACTACCTTGTCACTGCCCAGATGCCATCACATTGGACCAGGCAAGACAAATCAAAATTCTTGGCTGGGGTGAAGTACTTCTTTTGGGATGATCCTTACCTGTTCAAATACTGCCCAGATCAGATTATAAGGAGATGCATTCCTGAAAATGACCAGCAAAATGTCATATCTTTATGCCATGATCATGCATGTGGAGGCCACTTTAGTTCTAAAAGGACCGCAGCAATGATTCTTCAAAGTGGATTCTATTGGCCCTCCATGTTTCGTGATGCCCATGCCTACTGTTCAGCCTGTGATAGATGCCAGAAGTTAGGGGGCATTGGAAGAAGGAATTTGATGCCACTAAACCCGATACTTATTGTGGAGCTGTTTGATGTTTGAGGCATCGATTTCATGGGGCCCTTCCCTAATTCTTATGGGTATCTTTTCATCCTTGTGGCGGTGGATTATGTTTCCAAGTGGGTGGAGGCCATTGCATGCAAGACTAATGATCACAGAATCGTGTTGCAATTTTTGAAAGAAAATGTGTTCGCACGTTTTGGGACACCACGTGCCATCATCAGTGATGGGGGGAAGCATTTCTGCAACCGATATTTTGAGCAACTCATGAAAAAGTATGGCATTACTTATAAAGTTGCAACTCCCTACCATCCCCAAACAAGTGGGCAAGTTGAGATATCCAACAGAGAAATCAAGAGGATATTAGAAAAGACGGTGAACTCGACAAGGAAGGACTGGTCTCTTCGACTCAATGACGCTCTGTGGGCATACCGGACTGCATTCAAGACTCCAATTGGCATGTCTCCCTACCGACTCGTGTATGGCAAGTCTTGTCACCTCCCTGTGAAATTGGAGCATCGGGCTTATTGGGCTATAAAGCAACTAAATTTCAACCTCACCAAGGCTGGTGAGCAAAGGAAGCTACAGCTAGATGAATTAGATGAATTGAGGAATGATGCCTACGACTATGCCAAGCTATACAAAGCTCAGATGAAGAAGATTCATGACCAAAACATTTTAAGAAGATCATTTGAAGTTGGTCAGAAAGTCCTCCTTTACAACTCACGTCTGCATCTGTTTCCAAGAAAGCTCAAATCCCGATGGACTGGACCATTCATAGTGCGTGCAGTTTCTACTCATGGAGCCATCGAAATTGAGGATCCTAAGAATGGAAGTACTCACAAGGTCAATGGTCAGTGGTTGAAGCCGTTCTTGGAACTGGAAATTTCGGAGAGTGAGGAATTGCCTTTGGAAGATCCTACGTCGTCTACCTAATCATCAGCGGTGAAAAGTCTGGCTGAAGACTGTAAACTTAGCGCTTATGGGAGGCATTCCTTTTTCTTTGGTATTTTTAGTCATTTTTTGTGTTGTTTCGTCTATCGTCATTTTTGTTTTATTTTTGTGTTTTTCAGGACGGGTGTTATTACGAGTAAGTTTGGGGGTCGTCTCTTTGCTCACTCTGGTTCCTTATACCTCTTGGTATTGTGTTTCTGCCTACATTGAGGACAATGTGTGATTCAAGTTTGGGGGTATGGAAAAACACTTTGTCTATTTATTTTTGTTTTTATTTGTTTAGTTTTAATTGTCTTTTTGTGTTAAAAAAAAAAATTGAAAAAAAAAATTATTATGCTATGTTTTTGTCAAGTTTGAGTTAAACTGTGACTGTGGTTTGCATTTCATTAGCTTGCTTAAAGGGTTGAACACATCATTATGTCATTTGGAGTCTGAGTCCTTTGACTTATTTTTGGGTAAAAGAGATTTCACTTGTTTTGAGATTTTTTTTTATGAGCACATTAGCATGTTTTCTGTGAGGTATGATGATTGAGCTTAAGCTTGTTCTCTTTGAGATTTGTTGGATGACCTATTGATGAATAACCATTGGCTTGCAAGATATAAAAAAATAAAAAAATAAATAAAAAGAGAAGGAAAAAGAAAAGAAAGATCATGTTGAGTCTTTCGCTGAGTAACCGGACCTCTTGCCTCATTAAGCATTGAGTGTTCACGTCAAAAGGTGTGAAGTTCAGTGTTGATTTATGATATGGCTAATCTAACTTCGTAGCCTTTTTGATTTAAGTTAATGAGCCCTTAGGGATGTTCTACATCTAGTGCCCTAAAGCTACCTGGCTTGGGAGTCATTGGCCTAACACTTGTTACATGAGTCAATTAGAAAGCTTAAGGGAGTTAGACATTGCAAAGCCTGTTTTTTTTTAAAAAAAAAAAAAAAGAAAAAAAAATGCATATCTTGCCTTGGTTGTTTCATTTGTTAGGGATTCTTACAAATTTTATGGAACTTGTCTTGAGTTTAAGCTGAAAGCTTCATGATTGTATGCTAATTACACTTTACACATTTCAGAATATATGAAGTCTAAATTGTTCATTTATGAGTGATTTGATTCTGGATTTCCTTTTGAGAGTGATGATGGTGTTTGTCTTTTTAAGTTTGCTCATGAATAAGAATCATGGTTTATGTGAAACTTCTTTCTTGTTAACAACATAGTACTACAATGTTTGTGGGTATCATTCCTGTTAAGCCCTCACAAGACTTCACTCGTCCACTAGGGATGCCTAGGGGTTTAAAAGGCTTGTTTGCATATGCTAAATGCAATTGTCTCTCCCACGAAAGCGGATTTATGTTTTGTTTTGTTTTCATTCTATTTTTTGTTTTGTTTTGCTAAGGGACTAGCAAAAGTTAAGTTTGGGGGTGTTTGATGTGTGCCAAATATTGCATATTTGGACCCCTTAATTTACTTGTGTTAATCCTTTAGCTGTGTTATTATTTGATGTTCTGTGTTAGTTTTGTGTTTTTAGTATTTTACAGGTGTTGAAGAAAAACTACTTTTTGGAAGAAAACATACTTTGAGAAGACCTAGATGATGTGGTTAAGTTTAACCAAATCCAAGAAATGGGTAAATCGGATTGAGGATAAGATTGGATAAAATTTCGAATTGGATTCAAATTCAGATTCTACACGTCTCAGTATTTTGACCATAACATTTCGCCCACATATCCGATTGAGGTGATTCAAGTGGCGTTGGAAAGCTAACTCAAAATTATACAATTCATTGTGAAATAGGATTTTCCTAATTCGGACGTTTACTATTCCAAAATCATCCCGTAATTAAATGGTACAAACCTGGACGAATTGTATCCGATTTCAACTTGTAAAACCCTAAGTTTTAGGTCTATAAATAGGGAATTATCAGATTAGTTGAGGGGGCTACGAATTTGAAGATTGCAGAGGAGAAAGAAGAGATTTTAAGGTTTTCTTAACTTTTGAATCTCTACTTTGTGATTCTTATTTATAAGTACTCGATTTTACATTATGAATTCAATCAATTTTGTTTTGTCTTTCAATAACATGAGAGGCTAAACCTTCAACTAAGGTTGAAGATGAAGCCTCACTTATGATTAGCAACTTTGTTTCATGTATGTAATATTTCCCAATTTAATGGTTTAATTGCTCTATTGTTGTACTTCTAATCAATTGGATTGAATAACTCTTGGATATCTTTTGTGATTCAAGGATACACTTGATGATTTAAGATTATTCAATACAATTGATTGCTTGGTTTTCTTTGTTAAAAATTGGATCTTCTCTGTGATTTATTCTCTGGATACAATTGATGTTTTGATAAAGATTGGATATTTTCTTGTGATTTACAGATACAGTTAATGATTTGATCGAATATTGGATTTCTTTTGTGATTTGGGTTATGAATGGATACATGGGATCTTTTGATTAATTCTTTGAAGCAATAGTAAAACAAACTGAAGATTTATATGTGAGAACTTTGGGGAATATTATAGATCATGAAATTATGTTGTTATGAATTTGTGAGTGCGGATTCCGAAACCTTAGTGCTTCGTCATAAGATTTCAATCACTTTAAATTGCTCATGCTTTTGCTTTTTTCATTCAAACAAAAAAATCTCTCAAAAATTTGGAACTAGACTTGGGTTTAATTAATTTAGATTTAAAATTGCTTTCAAGAATATAATTCCCTATAGGTTCGATCTCGCACTTGCAATCCATTAACTACAATTGATTCGTGCACTTGCGAGTTAAATAAATTTGCACAACAGTAGGCAGGTAATGATCTTGCAAAGCTACGTGGTTACCGTCTCCCATGGTCAGTGGAACGCTCTTTTAGCAAACTAGGGGTCCTTTGGGATCTAATTTGTCTAAGAGTGCATTCAATTTCAAGGTCGCAAGAAATTCATGGAAAAGATAATGAACGACGACCTAGCATAAACTAAACAGAAATTTAAAAGAAAACAGGAAAAAAAATTAAGCTAAAATAGAAAACAAACAAGCTCACAAACGGCCTTATAGCACTTAGGGTTCTGGCTGCAGCATGCCGCAAGTGTGCTCTAGCGTACTGCCGCAGTTGGGTGCAAGCACAGGAGTAGAAGGCTCGAGCGCTGCTGGCTGGGATCCTACTGAAGTGCGTCCGTGCGCTCGATCGTACACGGGTTGCGCTCAATCGCAGTCACAGAGAAGGCAGCTTACGGACCTGTTTGCAGATTCTAAAAAAATAAAAACAAAAACACAAAATAGAATTAAAATTAGCAACTTAAAACAGAGAAATAAATTATTAAGCAAAAATTAATCTCTAAAATTTGACAATAACACCGTTAAACAGTCCCCGGCAACGGCGCCAAAAATTGATGTGGTATTTTTGTGTCCAAAAATATCAATAATAAAAATAACCACTTGCAATAGGATGAATCTTTGTAGGATACGGCTATAGAGAGGGTGTCGAACCTCAAGGACTGCAGGGGTTTTATTTTCAAAATTCGAAAGATTAAAATTAAATTAATTAAAAAGAGAATTGATTTGATTTTCTTTAAAAGTAAAGTGCATGAAAATAAAAGAGATCTAAAATAAGAGAGAGAATGTAGGGTATTGACTTCACCTCTATCCGCACAACAATGGCTAATCATAATTAATCCCAGAAATTAATTCTATGCATGTTATAAATAAACAAGAAACTACCTTATTAAAGAATAAGCATAATCTATCTTCGGTTGGTACGGATCGTCCACCTAACCATTAAGATGCGGTACGACCCGTCTTCCCTAGGTATAAATTATCAAATTCTTTAATAGGATACATACAATCAATGAATAAGTGTAAGCCATCTTTGGTTGGCACGGACTGTCTACCTAAATTACACTAAACTAGGTTGTAGTACAATCTGTCTTCCCTAGGCATGGCCTATCAAATCCTATTGATCATATGTCAATTAAACCCATTGTATAACCATCATCCTCATAATCATAGAAAACAAGAATGATTTGAGATCAATAAAAGTAAAATACTTTCTAAGACAAGAGAAGAATTTCACAAATATTGATTTTGGAATTTAAGAACAATTGCATTTAATAATTAAGAACATAATCAAAAGGTAGCAATCCTCATAGTTATACAATCAACATGCATAAATTGAAAATCTAGAAATTAAATACAATCAAACCATTGTGCTTGGATAGGGTTACATCAACACCCCACGATGGGGTTTAGCCGCTCATGATCTTCTAAATTCCACAGACTATTTTACTGAATTTTGCTCTAAAAGCGGTGTATCTGTTTACAATGTTTAGAGCCCTATTTATAGGAAATTGGAAAACCCTAAAACCCTAGAAATCCTTAAAAAGTCGGAAGTCAGTCCCAGTCCAATTGGGAGACTGAAATCCAAGTCCATGCTGGAGAGGGATTCTTGCCGTGCACTGTACGCTCATGTGCGCTCGATCCAAGATTTGGTGCGCTCGAGCGTAGTGTGCTCGAGCCTAGCTGGTATGCGCCCGAGCGCAGGCATGTGCTCGATCCTTTGTAGCAGACGCTCGAGCGCAGGTGCCCTTGATCCCAGGAGTGCTGTGCTCGATCCTAGATCCAGACTGCTCAACTTTTTGATCTTTTAAGCCCAATTTCCAATGGTTTGTCAAATAAGACCTGAAACACAAAAACAAAACAAAATTAAACAAATAACAATGCTAAGGAATTAACATATGTAAATTAAGGGACTTGAATGTGCAACATTCGTCGCTTATCTGTACAGGAAGTTCATGATGCCCTATGTCATATGGGCCCTTTGAAAGCTCCGGGACCCGACGGTTTTCCGGCAGGATTTTTTCAGAAAAATTGGAAAACAATGGGGAAGGATATTTGTCAGGCTATTATTGATACTCTTAACACGGGGGTGATACCCGACGATTTAAACTTAACGTATATTGCCCTTATTCCCAAGGTGAATTCTCCCTCTACTGTTACTGATTTTAGACCCATTAGTTTATGCAATGTCTTGTACAGGCTCATTTCAAAAGTTTTGGCCAATCGTTTAAAGAAAATTTTGGCCAATATCATTTCCCCGTTGCAAAGCGCTTTTATCCCTAGGAGGTTAATCACGGACAATGTTTTAGCAGCGTATGAGACCCTTCATACAATGCAATCTATATTGAAGGGGAAAAAAGGTTTTATGGCAGTGAAATTGGATATGAGCAAAACATACGACAGGGTGGAATAGGGGTATTTTGAAGCAGTGATGCTGCAGATGGGTTTTGATTATAAATGGATCCGGTTGATGATGATGTGTGTCACCACGGTTCAGTATTTTGGTTTGGTGAATGGCCAATCTTGTGGGGTCATCAAGCCGGAGAGGGGATTGAGACAAGGGGATCCTTTTCCCCTTACTTATTTCTTATCTGTGCGGAGGGCCTAAGTGCTTTGTTGAGTAAAGCCACGAATGAAGGTAGTTTAACGGGGGTCCCTACGTCTAAGAGGGGTCCTCGTATAAGCCACCCTTTTTTCGTGGATGATAGTTTACTCTTTTGTTAGTCTACTCTTACTCAATGGGAGTGCTTGACAAATATTTTACGGATGTATGAGGAGGTGTTGGGTCAGAGGCTTAATAACCATAAAACCTCTATTTTTTTCAGCAAGAATACTAATCAGGGGGACAGAGATGTTTTATTGGAAAAGGCCAGAATTCCTACTACGTTGAGATATGATACCTATCTAGGCCTTCCAGTCTTGGTAGGTAAATCACGGATTTCTACTTTCAAGAGCATCATTGACAGGGTATGGAAATGGTTGTAGGACTGGAAGTTGAATTTTCTTTCTCAGGCGGGGAAGGAAATTTTGCTTAAGTTAGTGGTACAGGCGATTCCCACATATAGCATGAGCGTCTTTGTCCTTCCAAAGACTTCGTGTTCGGAGATTAATTCGCTAATGCAAAGATTTTGGTGGGGACATCAAAAAAATGATAAGAAAATTCATTGGATGAATTTGAGCCGGATGGGCAAATCGAAATCTACGGGTGGCATGGGCTTTCGGGACTTCCACAGTTTCAATAAAGCACTGTTAGCAAAACAATTTTGGCGTCTATGGTATCATCCAGATAGTTTGCTTGCTAGTATCATGAAGGCCAAGTATTACCCGGAAGGTTCTATCCTAGACGGCCATGTAGGTCATTGCCCGTCTTTTGCTTGGAGGAGTATTCACAGTTCTAGTGATATTGTTAAAGAGGGTTAGTATGGCGTGTGGGGAATGGGTCTTCGGTTCGGATTTGGAAAGATAGGTGGTTTCCCCATCTACCCATGTTCAGAATTTTATCCCCTCCAAGATTGTTAGACCCGGATGCAAAAGTTTGTGAGCTCATTGATGTAAATACGAAGTGGTGGAAAACACAATTGCTGGAATTTTTGTTTTCCAAGGAAGAGATTACCATGATTCAGTCCATACCTATTAGTTGTACAAATCAAGGAGATATGATTATTTGGAGGGGGACGACTAATGGTATTTTCTCGGTACGTAGTGCTTATTATATTCACCAAGATCTTGTTGCTCAATCCTTGGCGGGAAGTTCCAATCAAGGGGGTGTACGAGAGGTGTGGAGGAAGTTGTGAGCAGTACCGGTTCCGAATTTTGAGAAACATTTTCTTTGGAGAGCATGTCATGATAGTCTTCCCACACGTGAAAATATCTCCAAGAGGAGAGTCATCATGGATTCCTTGTGCCCTTTTGTGAACGTGAAATGGAAACAGGTTTTCATATTCTTTGGCAATGCCCATCCGCAAGTGATGTATGGAGTATGGGTCCGATTAAAATCTAGAAAAGGAACTTCTACGGTCCTGATTTTATGCAGGTAGTAGAAGGCATTTTTAATGTCTGTTCGGAGGAGGAACTTCTCCATTTTTGCGGGGCTTGCACGGCGTATTTGGTTGAGAAGGAATGAGGCTCTCCATGGGGGTGTATTTACCCATCCACGGGATCTGGTGCAGCAGACTTCCCGAGCTATAGAGGAGTATAAACAAGCCCAGTTAACTGGGAAAGTATCTCTAGTAGTGGAACGGGCTCCTTCCTTGACGCAGTGGGAAGTTCCGGGATATGGGTGGGTTAAAGCCAATTGGGATGCGGCCTTGGATCGGATGAATGGGCGGATGGGTTTTGGAGTTATTGTTAGGGACCATAATGGACACGTGAAAGGGATGCGCAGCAAATTTTTAAGGGGCTTTCTTTCCCCGATGGCAGCTGAAACCCAGGCAGGTTTGCTGGCTATTCAGGTTTATACAGAGATGGGCTTTTCGCAAGTTCATTTGGAGGGAGATGCCAAGGTGGTGGTGGATGTTGTGAAGACTATGGGGGACAATTATGGTCAAAATGGGCATGTGATGGTGGATATTCAGGAAGGTGTTCGAGCTTTCTCTCAATGGAGGATGGAGCATGTTAGACGTGAGGGGAATGCTGCCGCCCACGCCTTGGCAAAACTTGCAGTTTCTTCTTCTATGGATAGGATGTGGGTTGAAGGCTTTCTTGAATGTATTCAAGGAATTGCTTTACTGGAGCAACCTACTCCAGCTCAATGATGCATTGTTTTACGTTTCTCTACAGCAAATCACACTTCTCTCCATGCTTAACTCTAGCTTGGAAGAACCTAATGGGGTCAGTGGTGGGTGTAGCCTCTAAGGTGGCGCTAGCCATTGTCCGATTCATACCATTAGGGAGAGGACAGGCTTGAGTTGGGTGGAGGTGCTCTTGCTCTTCAGATTGTAATCGTGAATCTGTACTGTGGGAGTTGTTTTACTTCTCCTTTATTGATCTTTTAATGAATCAATGATGCTATTATTTTTTAAAAAAAAAAAAAAACAATGCAATCAAATAATCATCCCACATTATATTCAATTTTAATTATCTTTTAGGTGTTTCGAAGTTCCTTTTTTGTATAATAATCAAATAAAATTTTGCCTTGTTTTGCTTTCAAAAGCATAAAAAGTATTTTAAAAAATATCTGAAAATTCGAGTAAATCATACAAATAAACAAAAATCTAATAGGCGAATAGGTCCGGGCAAATATCAAATAAGAAGCATGTTATATCGAATAATTAACGATTTTATAAACTAATGGACACTAAGCATAAATAAGCCCCAAGATGACCGTTGTGATTTTATTAATAAAGATTATTTTTACTAATGAAATAAAAATAAATAAATACATAATCATTATGTTGAGTAAAAATCCAACCATCTATACAATTAATAATTAATATACAATTATATATTTTAAAAAACCAAAAATAATGCAATGAAATTTTTGATTAATAATATTTATGCCTCTTAAAAAACTGGTTTTTTATTATATTTTATTTAACGATTGAACCTTGCAACTTAAGTTTTTTTGAACCGGTTTTTTATTATTTTTTATTAATAATGCAATGGAATTTTTTTTCTATTTTGTTTCTACATCCTATCATTTAGTTCATCGAATTCAACTATAACATATAATATTATGTTATATACATATTAAAGAGATTAAACATAATAATTTGATTTGTATTATTTGATTTTGACATTAATAATACTTAATTTATTGAATAATTTATATATGGAAAACTTTTCAAATATAATTAAATATCATTAATTACGCTAATTTAATGACCGGTTTTTCAAGTAAAAACTGATTCACAAACTATGCCTTAAAAACCGGTTTTGCATTAAAATAAAAAGGGTTCATGCCACATGTCGCAATATTAAGGCACTTCTCTATTCAAAAAAAAAAAAAAATATTAAGGCACTTCTGAGAGTGATTCGGCTTTTATATATATATATAATGAGTAAAAAAATTTAAAATTTAAACAAAATATTGTTGGTGTGAAAAAAAAAAAAAAAAGGTTATAATTTCATTTATATTGTTTGTTTCCTTATTTGATTCGGACATTAATAATACTTAATTTATTGAATAATTTATGTATGGAAAACTCCTGAAATATAATTAACACAATTAATTATGCTAATTAATGACCGGAGGTAAAAATTAAAAAAAAAAAAAAGGGTTCAAATATTAAAAATATGGACACGTGTCACAATTCTAAGCACTCTTTACATCAAAACTTGGCTTTTATATATATATATATATATATATATAAAGCCATCACCCCAGTTCTACAGTTTATGTATGCATTAGCTGTAGCTAAGAAAGGTCCTCCATGGATCACAAGAATGAGCTTGTGGGAATCTAGGATAGGTTATGTTTCAAGAACTACGAAGTCGACTGGAAAGTAGAACTTGTCCATCTTAATGATGACATCTTCATTGATTCCACGAGGATGCTTAATTGATCAATCAACAAGTTGTAAGACTGTCTTTGTGGGTTTTAGTTCTCCTAAGCCTAGTTGATGATACACCGAGTGAGGTAGCAAATTAACACCTGCTCCTAAGTCGAGGAGGGTTTTATCAATCTCTTGGTCACCAAAAACAAAAGAAATCGTAGGAACACCTGGGTCCTTGAACTTTGGAAGGGTGTTGTACTGAATGAAAAAGCTCACTTGCTTAGTGAGCCGGACTTTCTTAGGAATATGACTCCTAATTTTGAGCTTTTAAGTGCACAAGTCCTTGAGTGTAGGAGGGAATTTGCTTGATAGCATTAAGGAGAGGGAGGTTGATTTTGATTTGCTTGAAGACCTCCATCATGTCACGGGTCTTCTCTCCTTGTTGCCCAAAATGAGAAGACTCTTTGAGACATTACATACACACATCAATACATATATAAAAACATGTTGCCTTAATTTCAGCACAAATGCATAAGGTAAACAAGAACATTACAATCTCCTCAAGCAAGAGATTTTCTGAGTCCTTTCTTTCCCTTTCCAGTGTTTTTTTTTTTTAACTAAATACCGAATTAATGTTTTATAAAAATCCAAAAAGAAAAACAAATGAAATTTTAGCCAAAGCAAATAATACCCAAAACAATTATTGTGACACTGAAGAAAATATCAATCAGAATACTCAAAAAGAGCAGTGAAAATTGGAGCAACACGATTACCATCAAATTTATGCTTTTGTTGATGAGGCTGTAAATGAAGAATGCTGGCAAGCAAGTCATGAGAAATGGATAATTGTGCAAACCGAAAGCGACCCAGTTTTAATTGGGTTCGGGCATATGCTGTAATGGGTTTTCGTCTTACAAGTTTTGGTCCCACTTCCAAATACCCATTGCCTATTGGTCCCTATAAAGATAGAAATAAAATGAAAAATGAAAAATTAGCACTCTCTCTCTCTCTCTCTCACTATGTAGAGTGTTAGGTTTTTGTGTTGACAAATTCAATGTCAAAACTAATGAGTTTGTAAGTTGATTATGAGGGTGTAAGTTGGTTATGGAATTAGAAATTTGTTTTGAAAATATCAATTCCAGATGCCTCCAGTCAAAGCTCAGTCAATAGGTGGTCGAACGCAGGCATATTTCACTTCAAAGAAAAGAGGTTTTCTCACGATAGTGTTGTTGCACGACGACTTGGAGAATTAAGAAGTCTTCTCTTTTTGTAAGAATAGATTTGGGTGTATTGGGCTTTTGGATTTTGAGTGGTTTTTTCCATACTACTCTCTATACTTTATCTTTTGATAGTTGATTTTCTTCTAGTCATATTCACTTGTGAATGTGTAATTGAATTATTTTTATTCTCTTTTTACTTCTTTGGAGATCCTAAAATTATTTTGTCACAATGCCTACTACCTTCCAACTTGTCTGACCTGAAACTACATCTTTAATAATGTAGATAAGATTCTCAAATTCAGCCTCAGCAGGGGTAGTTTCTCTCTTAAGCTGCCTGGACCTAAGCATAGGTTGAATGTGACTCACTCTACCACATTTGTGAAGGTTATCTCCTAGGAGGGTTTATACCCTCGACAACTAAGGAACAAGCGACCTACTGGTCCTTCGACCTCAGCCCGAAAGGAAGAAGTGACCCACTGGTTCCCAGTCGGGGACCAAGCCAGCTTATAAACCCTTGGTCAAACACCCAAAGCTCGGTGATCCTAGCCACTTCTCGAACAGTCAAGATAAGGTCCACAACAGAAGAATAAGTGCTCTCTCCCTTCAACACACAATGCCTTACAAAACACACAATGCACATCCCCATAATATGATGAGCTTGAACATTTGACCATGATCTGAACAGTTGGATTGAGTTAGGGAAGAAGATTGGGACTTCCATTTCAACAATATAATATTTAAAAAATCCACATGAGAATAAGGAATTTTTTATTTTTTATTATTAAGCTAAGGTAGAATAAGCTTAATTATATGATTTACAAGATCGGTATGAACTTCAATTAGCACGTAATTATTTCTTCATATAAAAAAATTAAAAATAAAAAGTTATTGTTTTTCATAACCAGCCGTGTGGATGGCCAAGTCCTTCAAAAGTACTTCTGGAAAAGATGGATCATATGACTTGCTCGACGAGAGTCCATCCGGGTGAATCTCAATGGAGATACTATATGACACTTGTGTGTTCAATATAATCATCTAGATGCTCTGAAATTGTTAGTACAATCAGCTAATGGTGATGAATTAATTCTCAATTCCAAAGACCAAGATGGCAACTCTATATTGCATTTAGCTTTGATGCTCAAGCAAATGAAGGTGCGTTAACAATATCTATGACTACTCTCTTAGAAGAGAAATTTCTTTCTAGTGAATATAAAATAGCACACTATCCACATCTATGATATTATTTGATTAGGTTTAAATTTTTCGCAAGTTTTGTATTGAAAAAAAATAAAGGCATTAAAACTCAAATACCAAAAAAATATTTAACCCTTTATTTGTATTGAAAAAAAATAAAGGCATTAAAACTTAAATACCAAAATAATATTTAACCCTTTATTTTAAAACGGACATTTGACTTGTGAAATGGCATAACGAAATATATAAAAAAATAAAATAAAAACCAAAAACGTCATCCACAAGAGAATATCCCCAGTACAAACATGAAATGCCCGACAATCTTTAGCAAGCCAACGCTAGAATAACTATTAGCTGATACAGTACTCTACGTAAATTTAAAACACTTGATCTGTTCAACCCTCTTTCTTCTTTTTTTTTTTTTTTTTTTTTTTTGGCTCAGCAACTGATCTGCTGCACCACTACGACCACCAACAGCAGCAATTGATCCTGAAATCCCATTCAGATATTAGAAAATACAAAAGACTTTACGATGCTTATATATATATATATATATATATATATATTATGAAGAGAGCCCCTTCTAATAGCCTTTTTTACAGCTTCCAATTAAATTTGGACACATCAGCTAAAACACCAAATAGAATGAAGATGAAAAAATCTTCTGATCCTCAACTAGCCATACCATTCTTGGGCCATTCATCTGCATACATCCACCCATTCCCAAGAAAGAAGATAATGGTGGACGACGCAATGAAATCTAGTCCTAGTGAAACACCAAGCTGCTAACAAATAACTGATGTTAGCACCATTTGCGGATTCTCTCTTGTTTATTCACCTGCAAGGATAAAGGCCAACTGCAACATATATGAATTAACGGACATAAATTTCAACCAAATTGGAATAGTCTATCAAATTGTCATGTATCCTTTGAGTATTACGTAAGAAACAAGTAATTTTTTAATAATTATGAGCTTCTCACAAGCTAATTAAAAGCACATATTTCTCACATGTTAAGAGACACATGACAACTTAATAGAGTTAAAAAAAAATTCTTCCGCAACTTAATTTGAAGAAAATTTACGTCTTTTCATGTACATGTTGGCTTTGGAGGATATTTCTGTCCCAAGCCAATAGGAAGTTAAAAAGCGTGGCACAATCTCATTATAAGGGTAAAAGGGCGCAACTAAGTACAAAAAATAAAAAAAATATAGTACACAAAATATACAAGAAATTTGAACTCGACCGCTTTTAACTCTATCGCCAACACTATGCATCTCTTTCTTGAAAGGAAGGGATACATTGACTTGAAAATCAAGAATTATATCAAACGATTCCCACTTATCCTGCACATTTTTGTGCACCAAAAGAATAGCAGAATTAGATACCAACAGTCAGGATATTCAAGTTAAGCGCAAAAAATTCTAATGATTGTTATACAACTAAAGAGGGAAAAAAAAATGTAACTATTACACACATCACTAGATATTTCAACTTTTTGAACAGTGGGGCATCTGCTTCATACAACAGCATCCAAAGTCTAATCCTACCAACTCAGTATGCAAAACTGAGCAACTCATCAAAATATTTGACAATAATAGACAACCAAGAGCAGTCTGAGGAACTTACACAACCGGAGACGAAACAAAACATCAATGCAATCAACAGCCACCACCAACATATTTCTACTAGAGCAAAGTTGGTGCCTTTGGAATTACTTGTGCCTGAAAACAATGACAATTGCAGTGCAGTTGTCTTTACAGTGCCGCTCCCAAATAGCTTCTTTTACAAGACGGCGGCATACTGTAGTGACCGGTAACCCCTCCTGTTCAACAAATGTAAGCCTTCTAAGTAACCAATTGACATAAATAACATAAAGAGTTGAAGCTTAACAAAAATGGATTATGAACAAGAAACAATCCATGGTAAGCAGTTCCTGGAAACATTTTCTCAAACCCTTCCCCTAAATCATGCGGCTCCTAGTTTCACAGATAATTTAGACAGTATTTCTTTATAGCAATAGTGAAATAAAATAACATGGTTAGCCAAATACTCTTTTTCACTAGAAAGCACATGCCAAACAACCCACTCAAAATGCGGTCCACCAAAACAGTGGAAAACTCTGTGTATAGCATGGATGGATAGTTCACTGATGAAACAAGCCAAACCAAACCACTTAAAGCAGTTTTGAACCGTGAATGGCTTCCACAGAAAAAGAGAAGCCTATAATCAAATTTTAAATTAAGATAAACTCATAAATTCTTCTATCTCCAATGTAGATTGCATTAAACCTTCAAAAAATAGACTTGGAAGAAGATAGAAATAGAATCTAAGTCAGAAATAGAACCTGATATGCCATATATTAAATAGGCATAAAGAAAAACAAGTCCAATTCAATGACACTACAAAAAATCATTTTTTTCCAGACCAAAGTTTTCTGACGTGTCATGGCGTTTGCACGTCAGAAATTTTTTTCGACATGGCGTTTCTGACGTGTGTTGAAGGTCAAAAACATAGGAGTCAGTAAATTTTTTTTACTAACGTGTTATTGTTTGACACGTCAGTCAATTATAAAAAATTATTAAAAAATAATAATTTTCCTTTTCTAAAATGTTTTTTGGAATTTTTTTTAATTAAAAAATTTATTAATTTAAATTATTTTTCAATTAATATTATTTTTTAAAAAAAAAAATTCACCAATTTTGTTTCTTCAACTCTCCCTCTCTTCTTTTCTACATTTCCTCACTCTCTCTCTCTTCTTTTCTCCATTTTCAAAAACCCAAACCCAAAAAATCTTCAAAAAATTAAAAAAAAAAAACCAAATCAAAAAATCAACCTGAAATATCAAAAACCCAAATGTCAAACCCAACAAATCTTCAAAAACCCAAAAAATCTTCTTATCTTCTCCTCTTCTTCTTCTCTTCTCCTTTTTTTTTTTTTTTTTTTCTCCTTTTCTTTTTCTTCTTCTTCTCCTTCTTCTGCTTTTCTTCTGCTGCTTCTCTTCTTTTTCTCTTATCCTTTTCTTTTTCCTCTTCCCTCTAGAGGGAGCTGGCCGTGCAGAGAGAAGAGGGAGATTGAGAGAGGAGAGAGAGAGAGTGTGGGGAAATAAAAGAAGAGGGAAAAAGTTGAATATCCCGCTTATTTTTTTAGTAACGTGCCAACATTTAACACGTCAAAAATTTTTGACGTAGAATTTTCACACGTCAAAAATTATTGACGTGTTAAAATAGCATGTCAGAAATTTCTGACGTGGTAATTTTACACGTCAGAAATTTCTGATGTGGTAATTTAACACGTCAGTAATTATTGATGTGTTGAAATTTAACACATCAGAATTTATTGACTTGTCACTACAAAAATGGTTATAATTTTTACCATGAGTTTTTAACGTGTCAATAGTATTGACACGTCAAAACCTCTTTTGGCGTGTGGTTTTTACGTTTATCAGCGGTCGAAGGGTGGGTGTCAAAATCCCGATTTTTGAGGTGTCTCTGATGACACGTCAAAAACTTTTGACGTGTTGGGAGCAACACGTCAAAAGAGATTTTTTTGACGTTGTGAAAATGACACGTCAAAAAATTTTTGACGTGGCATTTTTGCCACGTCAAAAATATTTACGTGTGGTTTTTGACGTGTCTCGCAGTTTGACACGTCAAAAAATATATATTTTTTCTTTTTAATAATTCCAATATTCCTGATATTCCAATACAATAATTCCAATATTCAAATATTTCTAATCTACATACATAATCCAATCCAATCCAATCCATAATCCACATACATAATCCAATCCAATCCATAATCCAATCTACATACATAATCCAATCCAATACACAATCCAATCCAATCCACAATCCATAATCCAATCCAATCCATAATCCACATACATAATCCACAATCCATAATCCAATCCAATACATAATCCAATCCAATCCAATCCATAATCCACATACATAATACACATCCATAATACACATCCATAATCCAATCCATAATCCACATACATAATCCACATACATAATCCAATCCATAATCCAATACATAATCCAATCCAGTCCAATCCATAATCCAATACATAATTCAATCCAATCCAATCCAATATCCAATACATAATCCACCAAAAACATCTAACTAGAATGAGCCATTTGAAAATGCTAATAGGATTGTGACACATTAAATGCAACATTTGCAATATTTTTCAATTCAGATTCAGAAATATCCAAAAACATTGTTATGCACATTTATATATAGATAATATTCAACTATGAGCAACAAAATCATTTAAGAAAAATCTAACCAAAACCATCAATTCTGACCTAACCAAAACAAAGTCCATCTATCAAATAACCATTCAACTAGAGAGTACTCTAACTTAACCGGAAGTAAAGCAAGCAAGCCAAAGTTATAAGAAAATATTTTATCAACTAAAAAGCAAAAAACATCCTCTAAAAAGTTTTATTAACTTAGTTCAATAATGCTATGGTTAAATTAGCTCAAAATCAACTTCCAACAACCACACTCTACTTAGAAGTAGCTTAACCACAACAAGCCACCTCATAATTTCTTTCAACATTCTTCTAAGAAACTCAATAGTGTTCATAAATGACTGCCCAGCACAAAGCTCAAATTTATAAAAATCAAGTTAAACTAGACTTCAAGCTTCTAAGCAAGTTTCTAATATAGCTACTAATAGTTCCAGCCCACCCATTAGCAATTACAAGAACATACGATGAGGTTCAAAGAATATATATATCCAACACAACTTCATTAAACAAAATCCAATATCCAATATATATATCCAACACAACACAACTTCATTAATAATATATATCTAATATCCAATATATATATCCAACACAACACAACTTCATTAATAATATATATCCAATATCCAATAATATATATCCAACACATATTTCATTAAACAAAATTCCAACACACATACTACATTTCAACACAACACATAACAAAACATATATATACATCGAAAAAACGTTCTAACACAAGGCAAAACAAATATACAATAAAACACTTCTGGACTATCAACTAGAAAAAAGTTTCAATTAGTCTCAACAAACATATAGTTTGATCTAACTATATACAAAACAATAAAGAGTAGTATGTATATAGAACTTAACAAACAGTGATGATAAACGTGTAGCGCCCAACTCAACACAGTCATCCACCAACTCTTAATCTGCATTACCTGCAAATGAGTTGTGAACCAATAATAATCAATACAAAAATTCAAAATTACTCTATAATATGATGCAAATATTCGTAAGTTATAAAATGGACCGCTGTAATTAGGGGTTTCTAACAGTTAACAATTGTTACAAAAATAAAATAAAATATATCATTACCTCTATGGGGCGCAGATCCAGACGTCGACCCGAACATGGCCTCGATCTAGCAGAAACGAGCCACAATCGTAGCATCTTTCTCTGCTATCTTGGCTTTTTGTGCTTCAATTTGCCTCACCATCTCATCCATTGCACTTTTTTGTGTTGCCCGCTCCTTTTCAAGTTCTCTAATTCTATCCGTCATCTGTGAGAACGAGGAGCTCCAAGAATTTTGAGACCGTGTCTGGGACGGAGTATAGTATGAATGTATGCTGCCCCGCACCGGCAGCACATTCGGACCCAGCTGGAGGACCCTACCAGCATACTCAGGCTTATTTCCATGCGTCTGAGCATACGCGTCATCAGGTGTCCACTGTGCCGTCCCTTCCGTCACGGTCATAGTATTTGCTGGGTCAGTGGGCATCAATTCCTTCATCCTCTCCTGTACATTAAAAAACAAGTTAGTATCTCGTATAAGAAACGTTAATTATAAATAATTTATCAAAATATATATGCTTGAGTACTTACACATCTGTCCCTGACCACGTCATTCGGATAGCCACCATCCTTCGTTGTGTGAGTCGAGATGTAACTTGCCGCTCGAGTTGGAGGAGTGCCCTTGGATACGGTCTGCATAGAAAATATATCAATACAACAACAAAAAAACAAAAAAAATTAAGAAAAACATAGACCTAAACAACCGATTATATATATATATATATATATATATATATGCAGTAAAGATATATAAATACCTCTTGATATGTCGCTCTAGCGAAGCTCATCGACTCGGTGCAGTGAGGGGTGTTATTTTTTGCTCGCAATTCCTTCATCTTGGCAGGAAACTCCTACATGTATATCACTCTTAAAATGTCAGGCCTAACCCAATTACAATTAATGAAACTAAACAATTACAATTAATTCCACTAGCCAATTACTCCTTTTGTCTTCTTATTCAAATATATTCATATATTTCTTTACTATATATATATACAATTGATCATGTTGTTTCAAAACACAAATTAGATTGGTCATTGGGATGGATCATGGATCAAATTTCTCTACCTTTATTGGGATGGTTTTTTTTTTTTTCCTCATTTTTCAATGTTCTGTTTTTGGTTCCTAAAAGTTGTTTTTTGGGGAATAACGACTTAAAAATAAGAAGCATGAATATTTTTCTTTTTCTTCCTAGTTTTTCTTTAAAAAATAACTTCTATATATGTCATTCATAAAATGTTTTGAAGCTTGTAATTGCTGAGTTGAAGAAATTATGATGATCTCTGAGTTGTATGTCAATGCATCATGAATCACGAAAATAAAAAAAATAAAAAAGCTAAAATTAGTTAGAAAACACCCAAACATAGACAATAATCAACAACGGGAGATCGATCATCACAAGCCTATAAACAAAGCAAACCAATCAAGAAGACAGATTCTGAAAACACTCCGGACCTACCTGATTTTTCGGGTCGCACCATCTCGCCAACATGACATTCAAGTCCTCGGCATCGTATTTCCTAACGGCAGCCTCATCCATTCTCGCCTTCACTGAGTCTGGAGTATCGCCCGAATTGATTTTTAATGAGCGTTTTACAGAGTGTCTCCAGCTCTTCAGCTTCGTGCCCATATCTCTGAAGGCGTCCCTTTTAATCGCCTCAAGATCGTACTCAGGCGGCATGTAGAACTGAGTCTGCATATATAAGTCGAACAAATTAGGTGTATAATTACACACATTAACAACGTTTAAAATATTGAAATACACGTGTGAAAATATGAGAAAAAATTTAACCATACCATCAAGGTGTCCCATACATCTTCCTTCGTACGGGGCTGTACATGCTCCCATTCATCCCGGAACCTAACATAAGTCCCGGCCCTTATGACGTTGCCGGCCTCCCTTCTGAATTTCATCCCGCTAAATCCTACGGGCTGCCACGCCTTACAGTACTCGCAGACGATTTTTTGCCTAAGGGGGACCTCCCACTTCTTGTTCGATTATGGGATGTCCACCACCTGAAATTGGGTGCTCCCATCTCCCCTAATACCTAACACATTAATAATTGCAAATGTTAATTATTTGAAATTTAATAGTAACTACATAAATTTTATACATATTCAATATAGGTATTTGAAGCATTTATACTTACTTATTGTCCGGAGCTGGCGAACGCCCAACTCTTTTGGAGGATCATCGGCGTCCAAGTCACCTGAGCCATCATCCACATGCTCCCCATAGTATTGTATCTCGCTGTCATCTGGCTGTAATGGCTCACTGTATGGGATACTCGTGTTCAACTTGGGGGGGAACATCCTCTCTACCTCACCATGTGCACATACACCCAGCTCACTCATTGTAGGATATGGAGTACCAAGATCATATGAGGCCTCCGTGTGATACGGAACCTGCTGAGACCCTTCCCCATGCTCAGGAAGTAAGGGTCTATACCCCTGGTCGTCTATCTGTAGGGACCCCCGTCGTCTACTCTTCCCCTTCGTACTCATGTCAACCTGCAAAACATATAATATACCCAATTAATTCTGTATATAATAGATAAAAAATGCACCACAATAACCAATCAATGTAGAAAGAAATAACATTAAATACGTCAAAATAATGTGAACTATATATATTATTAAAGTTTTAAATTTTTTTAAACCACATACGGATCTAAGTCTTGTTGGATGTAGTCAATGTCATCCTGCGGATCCACTTCATTATTGCTGGTCAATAGGAGCGGCTCACACTCGTGGTAGTTGACACTTTCATCATCAGAACCTTCACCTAGTCCAACGTCGTATATGTTTCTAGGTTTAATTCTTACAACACAAGCCCAATCAGGGTCCCTTTCATCTTGGACATAAAAGACTTGGTCAACTTGTGACGTTAGCACATACGGCTCATCAGTAATTTCCTGGCCCCGGTGGACAAGGTTTTTAAAGCTGACAAGCAGTATGCCATACTCGTCTACTTTGTACCCCCTGTCCCTCGTGTTGTCCGCCCAATCGCACTTGAACAAAACATACTTAGTCTTGTCGAAGTACTTCACCTCAATTATTTCCGTCAACTTCTCATAGTACGTTTCGCCATCAACCGTTGGCACGCACACCCCGCTGTTCTGGGTCCTTTTTTCAGCATCGAATGCAATAGTGCGAAACAGCTTTCCTTTAACCTCATATCTGTTATATCTGGTCGCTATGGCCTTCGGCCCTCTACAATGCATTACTAGTTTGTCACCTAATTCCTTCCTTTGTCGATCGACCTGTTAGAACATACGTACAATTGACCATAAGAAAGTTAGTTTTGTTAGTTGTTATGAACCAATAACCAAATATAATGGGTCTGTAACAGTTAAACATCACGGTAGTCTTACGTAGTCACGGTACCAATCGAAGAATAGCGCATGATGTTGGGTTTCCAACTAATCCTCCGTCATTCGCCCCCTATCGCATGATCGCCTAAGTGTATCCATGTGCACCCTACAATACAAAGTTTAAATTATATTATAATTCACAACTAAGGGTGCAAGGTGATATTGAACTTGCATACACTACTAACACGACTTACGTCCGTACTTGAAGGAACTCATCCGAGTTAAATATAATGTATTAGTGAATTTGTGTCAATGTGACATGGTCAAGGATGACTCATGTTCCCGGCCCCTTTGAACCATCCGGGTTTCTTATAGCCCTATTGTGAAATGTTGGTGCATGATCTAGATACCTTAAGCAGAACGCCACCAACTCCGTTGCTATGTAGCCCTCCGCAATGCAGCCCTTAGGAGCGCTTTATTGCGAACATTAGATTTGAATACCCCAAGGCTTCTACATATGATCATAATTCATTCATTCTTTGTTAGTGACGGTTGTATATCGGAGAAAAAATAATTTGATGAATATTAGTAAAGTTATTTTACCTCTCTGCCGGATACATCCACCTATACTGTACCGGTCCACCAAGTCGGCATTCACGGACAAGATGCACGACCAAGTGAACCATCACGATAAAAAACTTGGGAAGACCCTTTCCATCGGCACAAAGTAATATAAATGTCACCCTCTAGTTGGTCCATATCATCTGGTGTCAATGACGTTGAACATAGGCCCCTGAAGAATGCGAACATCTCGACAAGTGGTCTAACCATGTTTCCTGGCAATGATCCACGCAATGCAATAGGGAGAAGTTATTGCATAATTACGTGACTATCATGGCTCTTCAAACCGAATATCGTACGATCACTAAGTCGTACACATCGAAAAATATTCGAGGCATATCCGTCCGGTATCCTTACATTTCGAAGCACTTTAAAAAAATGTGTTTTTTCGTCCTTAGACATCGTGTGACAAGCTGCAGGCATATATGTTTGACCATCCTCGCCCATGTACGGATGAAGTGTATGTCTCAACCCCATTTCTTGCAAGTATGTGCGGGCTTGGATGTTGTCCTTCGTTTTCCCTGGAATGTCTAGTATTGTGCCAATAATGTTGTCCATCACATTTTTCTCAATGTGCATGACATCAAGGTTGTGCTGCAATAGATTATCTTTCTAATACGGCAACCTAAAGAAAACATTTTTCTTCTTCCACAATATGTTAGCAGTCTCGCCTTCTCTTTCTGTCGGCCCACTCTTCTTCCATTTCTTGTCTTTTTTCTTATTATCCGTTCTTGCCTTACCGGCATTCTTATCTCCATATGCCATATCTTGTAATTGTCTAAGAATTTCATCTCCACTTGGCACATCTAGGGCACATTCAAATTCTTGTTTGCCGTCAAATGTTATTTTATTCCTCCTTCACAGATGATCAATGGGCAAGTATCGCCTGTGCCCCATATAACAAAATTTCCTGCCGTGTTTTAACCTCGTAGACCTCGTCGAGTACATACAGCAGGGACATGCCTTCTCACCCCTGTTAAGCCACCCAGACAAATCTGCGTATGCCGGGAAGTCATTAATTGTCCACATCAACTACGCCCACAACACAAAGTTCTTCTTTTGGGACACTTCAAATGTGCGTACAGTCCATAGTTCCTGTAACTCCTCAATTAAAGGTCATAGGTAGACATCTAGATCCATTCCAGCTGACTTTGGCCCCGAGATTATCAAGGATAGTATAAATGAAGTTTGTTTCATGCACATCCAATGAGGCAAGTTATGCGGTACAAGCATTACAGTGCCAAGTGATGTGGGATGTGCTCATGTTCCCGAATGGATTAAATCCATCCGAGGTTAGTCCAAGCCTGACGTTCCTGCTGTCCGCCGAAAAGTCTGGATGCAAATTATCGAATGCCCTTCACGCTTCACCATCGGCCGGATGTCTCAATACACTGTCTTTAGTCCGGCCTTCTGCATGCCATATCATATAAGGAGCAGTATGCTCTAACATAAATAATCTATGTAGTCGTGGTATGAGTGGAAACCACCACAACACCTTGACCAGGTGTTTCTTACTCGATGATATGGGTTGCCCATCCTCATCCAACTGAATTTCATCCTTCCACTTAGATACTCCACAAACAGTACATGTATCCAAATCCTTATTGTTCTTCCAGAATAACATACAATTATTAGGACACGCCGAGATCTTCTCATACCCGAGGCCCATGTCCCTTAGAAACTTTTTTGCCTCGTATGTATTAACTGGCAAAGCTTCATCACTAGGAGGCAGCAACTGATTGATGAACTCAAGAAAAGATGAAAATATTGCGTTACTAAGTTCGCCAACACACTTCAAATTGTACAGATGTACAGTTGCACTAAGCTTGCTATGTTTGGTCCCATCATGAAGTGGCTTCTCTGCCTTCTTAAGCAAGTTATTGTACTTTCGTACGTCACCATCGTCGGCTTCTTCATTCACAGTTTCTTCATTCCCCTACACCGCCACTTCAGGCTCACAATTGTCTTCCATGACACCGTGCATGCTGAATAGATCACTCAATATTGACTGCATGTTTTCACCATATGCTACGCCTATACCCTGATCTGTGTTCATGGTAGTCGACGTAGAGACTGCAACAGGAGCCCGGACAGGCTTCTCCCCGTGATAATACCAGGTTTTGTATCCAATCATTATTCCCTTACCCCCTGTCAAGTGGTCAAATACCAAATCCGGCGGATGGCGCTGCTTATTACGACACACCTTACAGGGGCAGTGAATTTTTCCATCAGGGATTGTACAGTTCCTAACTGCAAAGTCCACGAATGATCTACATCCGTCTCTGTATTTCCTCGTACCCCTAGACTTTGTCATCCAACTCTTGTCCATAGCTTTAGTTACTGGAACCCTAATTGAATAAAATAAATCTAAGTTAATTACTTAGATTTTATTTTATTTTTTGTGTTTCTTTAAGTACATCGTTTCAAAATTAAGGTCCAAATTTAGAAACATTTGACGTGCCACATGGGGACCCTTGATAAAATATATGTGGCTATCTTATTTGCTGCAATTTTTTTGTTTTCATTTTTTATGACATTTACATAATCTAAATTTGTAAGAACCAAATTAATTTTTTTATTTATGGGGACCCTAAATAAATTACATATAGCTAGTTAGGTTAAATGTTGGTTTTCTTTTTCCGTTTATTATAGCATTTATGCATTTGTATGGGAAGTGTAGATAAAATAAATCCAACTTCCAATGTTAGTTGTTTTTTACTTTGTACTTACGCATCTTAGCATTTACATACTTATTCTAAATTTTCAAAATCTAAACATTAATTAACGATTGACCAAAATAGATATGCCCTTGTTATTTGTTTGTTTGTTTGTTTTTTTTTTTTTTTTTTTTTTGTTATGATAAGGTGCACAAGCAAAACCTACACAAAATATGTGTCTAAATCTAAATGCAAAATTCCCCAAATAAACCTAATTTCAAACTATTAGGGTATGTAATTGTGCATGCATGCATGCAAATACATTAAACAATATTCTCACCATATACAAACCAAATATGTCAAACAAGTAATTAATATTACAAAACATATATCTTAAGCAAATTAATTAATTACCTAACCTATAAAATTAATTTTCTAATATAACTAATCAAAAATATATAATAATATATACATTGTAAATTACATTTTTATATAATTTATTTAATTATCTAATAAATAATATATAACGATATATAATTTATTACTCACCATATATATATAATATATACAGATTATATATATATGGTTATATATTTCGTAATATATATAGATTAAATCAGGAATATAAATATATATACCTGATTTTCGAGTCGTCGGAGAACGCGTGAGAGCGTGAGAGGGCCTTCAGAGCTTGAGGTCGTGGTCCCCGGAGGGAGCAACGGCGGTGACGTGCGCTGGCGAGAGAGAGAACCACCGAGAGAGAGAAACACCACGTGAAAATGTGAGAAAATGGCAGGGCTGACTGAGAGGACGCGGGTGAGACAAATGCTGCAGAGGTGACCGGCTGGGCTGATGGAGAAAAAAAAATGGCGGACGATGATCTGCAGGTGGAGGAGTTGGGCTGGGGAGAGAAAGAAAGGGAGGGAAGAAACTTGGAGCAAGAAAAAGAAAGAAAAAAAAAAGAAAGAAAAGATCAAGAGGGAAGACGCAGCTGGATGCGCCTTCCCGAAGAAGCTTCTTGACGTGTCAAGATAGACACGTCAAGAAGCTTCTTGTGGCATGTCAAAAAATTATTTTATTTATTTATAAAATTATAATTTATATTTATTTTAATTTTATTAAAATTATTTTTACTATATCATATAATTTCTATTAAAATTATATTTGTTCTATTATATAATTTTTTCCTCTTATATGACACATTATCCATACAATATACTTAAAACTATTTAGATAATAAATAAATTAAGATTTTAGAAGTATAAATAATTAAATATATTTTTTAATGAGGGCTCAATAATCTACTCATCGACCACATATTTTGTGTTGGCCGAGTTCATGTGACGTTTGTGGGTCTTATAAAATAAATGTATTATGTATGTCTTATATATTTTTAAAAAATTAATATAGCTATCGTATATATTAATATTACTAGACTGAGTTATACATGATAATATCATGTTCAAATTAATACTAATGTAATGGTTGACTTATATGCATGCATGTGATAATTATATTAATTGGTATATAATATATAAAATGATTATGCATGCATAGGATAATTAATATCATATATACGATATTAATTGGCATACAATATTAATAGTATGATATGATTATGCATGTACGTACACACACACACATATATATATATAAAATAATTTTAATAAAATTAAAATAAATATAATTTATAATTTTATAAATAAATAAAAATATAAATTATTATATTTTTGACGTGCCATGCAAACATAACAAATTATATTTAATTATTTTTAATTATATTATATAATTAAAAATATAATAATTTATATTTATTTTAATTTTATTAAAATTATATGTCTATTAAAATTATATTTACTCTATCATATAATTTCTATGAAAAATTATATTTATTCTATTATATAATTTTTTCCTCTTATATAACACATTATCCATATATGGATAATGTTCTAAATGTATAGATAATTAGATGTATCCACTCACCGACCACATATTTTGTGTTGGCCAAGTTCATGTGAAGTTTGCGGGTCTTATAAAATAAATGTATTCAATATGTTTTATATATTTTTACAAAATTAATATGGCTATCATATTAATATTACTAGATGATTTACGCATGATAATATCATGTTCAAATTAATACTAATGAAATGGTTGAATTAGATGCATGCATGTGATAATTATATTAATTGGTACACAATATATAGCTAGAATGATTATGCATGCATATATATACAACAAACATATATATATATTAATTGGCATGCATGTATGCATGTGATATATATATATATATATATATATATATATATATATATATATATATATATATATATATATATATATATGTATACATATATACCAAGTAATATATACTAATATGATAAACTTAATTTTCCTCACCAATCAAATTTAATTTTTATGCCAATTAAATTTACTTATTTTTAATACATATTTTTGATATCGATCAATTATTACCTAATTATTTACAAATTAATGTTAATTTTTTTGGCGTGTTGGTTAGACACGTCAAAATGTTTTGACGTGTCAAATTAACACGTCAAAAACTTTTGGCGTGTCAAATGAACTTTTGACGTGTTAGGTTGACACGTCAAAAACTTTTATGTGTCAAAAAGGCACGTCAAAAACTTTTGACGTGTTAAAATGCAGCACGTCAATAATATTTTTTTTGACGTGTCTACATAGACACATCAAAATGTTTTGACGTGGCAAAAATTAGTTACTGTTTGCCACGTCAAAAAATCTCCTTTTTTATGTAGTGTGTGGATATTGGCAGGTCACTAATTACTGACCTGTCAACTTTGCCTAAAAATATTTACTGACAAGGCACAAAATGCCATGTCAGTAATTAGTGACGTAGCCAAAATTCGTGTACTGTAGCCACGTCAGAAATTGATAGTTTTTTTGTAGTGTGAGATGGGACCAATTACACAATAGACTAATTCAAGTTACACGGCAAGTCAAAATGCCACTTTACTAATGACTTGTCAGAAAGAAAATGTAAGGATTGATCTTACCTTCAATAATTTGTGAACAAAATCAACAGCATCACTTGGTCCAAATACCTAAAACAAAATGAATGTATCATTTGCTGTAATAACAATAGAATCGAAATAAGAAGATCTGGCTATTGAAGTGAAAATAATAATTTAGAGGTGTTAAGATGAAGAACTATAAATTGAACACATACCCTCCAGAGGCCATCACAACAAAGAATAATGAAGTGCTCTCTGTCTGTAAGGTCAAAAGAATGAAAATCTGGGGTTGCAACAACCCCCACCTGTGATTCACAAAGTTTCTCCAATTCATTATACATTTTTAAGTGGATTCTGAAGTGGAGAGAGAGAGAGAGAGAGAGAGAGAGAGCAGTGCAAGAGCTTACACAATGCATATTTTCTGGATCCATGTGGGGGGTTTCAAAATCTACAGGAGCTGCTAGATTAGGCCAGACAATGAAGTCTTCCATCCCATAAAAAATTCTTTAAACCCAAAGAACAAAAAAAAAGTTTCACTCAAATGAACAACCAAGGTTCTGGAACACCGATAATTACTTATTTCCACCATTAACTCCATTCTCTTCCATTTGATATATCTAAACAACACTCTATGAGCAGCAGATTCCTTATTAAGACTATTTGATTCACTGTTGTTGGGTTATGTTTTGGCTCATTCGGTTTGTGTGTAAAGTTGGTGAAAATGAAGCATCTTAACATGTCCAGAAAACAAATTCTAGAAGCCAGGTCCGGACCCAATTTCCAGAGAATATCTATTGAAGGGCATGTCCGGACCGCTAGAAGCCGGGTCCGGACCCAAAAACCAGCAAGCCTATTTTGAAGGGCAGGTCTGGACCGCCAAAAGCTGGGTCCAGACCTGATTCCCAGAAACTGCATTTTGATGAAGAGGTCCGGACCGCCAGAAGCTGGGTCCGGACCCCATTTCCAGAAAGCCTCGATCTTTATGAGATGTCCGGATACAAGTGTTGGAGGTCCGGACATCGCTAGGTTACACATATGTAACCCTAGCCATGTCCGGACCCCAGATTAGCCCAGTCCGGACATGGCTGTTTTATTTTGTTTTATTTTCTATTTAAACACAATTTTGCTACATTTATACGTACGTATTTTGGTGAGCAAAATCAGAGAGCTTAGAGAGAGATATTGTTCTAGCTTATTTGAGAAGGGATAAAATACGTGAAGCCAATCGGAGTTCCGGTGAAAGGAAATCGTATAGAAGAATTGTGCCAGATGTTCTGGAAAGGGCTACTGCGGTAGAAGTTAAGTGGGTTGCTTGTCGTGTACAAGGAAGAGTAAAGGTTTTGTAATTCTTCTTGTATTCCTTATTCTTCTTATAGTGGATTGATTTCCTGGGTTTGGCTGCCCCGGAAAGGTTTTACATTTAGAGAGTTCTCTAAATGGTTTCCTCTTCGTAACCAAATATCTGTGTCCTTGTTTTTCATTACATATTTGAATTTGGTTGATTATTAATTGTTAGGTTAGATCTTATTCCGCTTAATATTTGTGAATCACCTAGACCTTTGAATAGGTGTCGTTTGGAGTCGTTTTAGAATTTTCAATTGGTATCAGAGCGGGTTCACTCTATGAAGGATTTATTTCCTGAGTGTGATCCGAGACTCCATATCATATGTCTCATACTGTTGCTTCTAATTCTCTTCCCGTCTTCGACGGAACAAATTATACGTTTTGGAAAATTCGTATGAGAGCATATTTTAAATCCATTAATGTTTGGCATATTGTCGAATCTGGATGGACACGTCTAGAAAAAGCAATAGCTGAATGGACAACAGAGGAAAAGAATAATGCTACTGCAAATGACAAAGCTATAAATGCTATTTACATCTCTGTTTCAAATGAGGAATTTTCTAGAATTTCTAGATGTGAAATAGCTAAGGAAGCCTGGGAAACTTTAGAAATCACACATGAAAGAACTAAGGTTGTTAGAACTTCAAAAATTCAAATGTTGGTTTCTCAGTTTGAGGAGATTAGAATGCAGGAAGATGAAACTTTTGATGAATTTTATTCAAAGCTTAGTGCCATTAGAAACTCTACCATTAATTTGGGAAAGAAAATGGATGATGCTAAAGTGGTGAAAAAAATCTTAAGATCTTTGCCTGAGAGGTTTATTCCCCAAATTGCTGCTATACAACAGAGCAAGGACTTAGATACTATGAGAGTAGAAGAACTTGTAGGTTCCGTTCAGACCTTTGAGCTAATTCTTCCTAAACACAAGAATACCAAGAATATTGCTCTTAAGGCAAAAATGTTAAGGTTGACTCTTGTGGTTCATCGATGAGGATTCGGAAATGAGGAAGAAATTGCTATGTTTGCTAAGAAGTTTAGGAAATTCTTTAGAGCCAAGAAAGGAAATTTTAGAAATAGCAATTCACAATTTTCTGAGAAATCTAGAAATGAGAATGTTGAGAAAGGAAAGTCACCTAAAGGTATCAAGTGTCACGAATGTGGAGGACATGGGTACATTCGTGTTGACTGTGCTAACTTGAGAAAGTCAAATGGCAAGGCATTTAATGTGACTCAAAGTGATGAGTCAGACAAGGACGATGTTGAACAGGAGTTAATTACTTAGCATTTGGAGTTAGTTATGAGTGAGCATGAGAATAGTGAGTGTAATTCTCAAGACAAACAAGGTGTGTCCGATAATGATTCGGAAGAAGAAGATGATTTGCAAAATGCTTATAATAATCTCTTTGTGGAATACACTAAACTGAAAAAGCTGAATAAGTAGCAATTGAAGAAACTCAATGAGGTTAATCTTGAAAATGATCAACTTTCATCACCTTAAGCGATTCTCTTGCTACTCATAATACTTTGATGTCTGAAAATCAAATGCTAATTGCCAAAGTGAAATCCTTAGAGAATGAACTGAATGAATCAAAGAATCATTTAACAAAATTCTCTAGTGAAAAGTTAAATCAAATGCTACATAATCAGAAACATTCGTTTGATAGAACTGGATTGGGTTTTGATAAATCTGCTATTTTATCTACTAATGTTGCTTCTTCTTCAAAGATGATTTTTGTGAAACCAGTGAACAAAGAAGATAGCTTGGCTGAAAAGAAGGTAATTTCTCCTCAAATTTCCAAAGGTGGAAAAGGTAAGGGAACTCTAACTGATTCCTATATGTCTAGTTCTAAGTCGAGAAGTATGCACATGTTAAGGAACCCACCTTCTCAAAGGTTTATCCCTACATGTCATAACTGTGGTAAGTTTGGACATATTCCTCCTAAGTGTTTTCAGCTTAACAGTCATGAGCCTAAAAGAGAATATTTCCATTCTAGAAATAGTTATGAGAAATTATTCAACATGATGAGAGACGTAGTAACACGGTTAGATGTCTTGGATAAGAGTCACACAGTTGTCCCTGATGTGAAGAAAGTTTGGGTCAAGAAGATTAATACCATTCACCCATTGAGGAGGAGTGGTAATGGACTCACCTAGATTAGGTGGGCACATAGAACATGCCTAGAAATTGAGCATATTGATATTTGTCTATAGCTGTTCTAGGGCATTTTTGTTTCTTTTTGAATTTTTATTTGCTTTGTTTTTATTTTCTTTGATTATTTTTTTATTCTTTTAGATTGTTTTAATTGTTGGATACTCAGCTTCTCATGTCTTGTGCTCAAATGAATATTTTACATATGAGTGGGGTCAATATTTCTGCAATTTACATCTATTGCTCCATATGTTTATGATATACCTTGTTTTTCTGAAGACTGTTAAAGGAGTAAGAGTCAGTTTTTCTCATGTTCGAAATTGTGCACTTTTTGCCCCTATTAGGTTTAGATTTTTGTTATGTGTTTGGGAATTTGGAGCAAACATTTTGCTTGGAAGATAGGTAGTGTCAGTTTTATCCACTTGACCCACTCGTTAGTTGAACCTAGCTCCTAAAAATTCCAACATTTTCCAAAAAAAAAAAGAAAAAGAAAAGGGCATAAAATAAGCTCAAATGACTTAGTTTTGCTTCTGTCTGTCCCTAAAGAAAGAATCAGTGATCAAATCATTGCGGAAATAGATGATTACTAAAGGACATGGTAAAAGCGAATGATTAGTCTCAGGGGGAGTGTATCGGATGAGGGAATCTAGGTCCTAACATTATAAGGTTTTACTGTGGCTTGAATCAGACTGTTTGTCTTTCATTTACAAAATGTCTGCCTAGATTTCCTTTCCACTGATGCAATCTTATTTAATGGGAGTTTTCACACACTACACATTCACATGAGATTTACGATTATTGCCTACTTGATGCATTCACGAATAAGGTTGTGTCATGCATATGGTACATTTAAGGTGTAAGTGTAGTTTGTTGATCACTCTGGATTGTTAAGATATTCATAAGGGCATGCATGATTTATTGGATATCTATACAAGTTGTGTTTTCCTTTTTTTTTGAAAAAAAAAAAAAGGTTTATTGTTTATTTTGTTTTTATATTAAGGGGGAGGATCAATTTTTTTTGTGTGTTATTTTTTTCTTTTTTCTTTCTCTGTGATTCCATCTTTTCAACTTAAAGGATCAAGACTCACTCACCCAAGGTATGTTTTCTTCCCTTCTTCGTTACAGTTTTGGTTTCGAATCCAATTCTAGGATGTGAACGTTTGGGTTTCAAAGTGCCATTCCAAATTGCTTGATTGCTTGATAATTTTTCTTCTCTCACAGAAGTGTAGCACAATCCATACGACTTTGGAGAAAGATGTGAAGTATATCAAGGATAGTCCTTGGCAAGAATAATCTATCTTATTTCCTTGTGGCTACTTTTTTTCAGATTTCTTGGGTTGTTAGTTTGTTTGTTTTCTTTTGTCCTTCTGAAACAAAAAGGGGGAGTTGATTTGATGTGTCATTTTCATGTAAAAATTTGTTTTTGCCCCCAAATGGCCAAAAGGGGGAGTTTGTTGGGTTATGTTTTGGCTCATTCGATTTGTGTGTAAAGTTGGTGAAAATGAAGCATCTTAACATGTCCAGAAAACAAATTCTAGAAGGCAGGTCCGGACCCTCAGAAGCCAGGTCTGGACCCAATTTCCAGAGAATATCTATTGAAGGGCATGTCTGGACCGCTAGAAGCCGGGTCCGGACCCAAAAACCAGCAAGCCTATTTTGAAGGGCAGGTCCGGACCGCCAAAAGTCGGGTCGGACTGATTCCCGAAGCGCATTTTGATGAAGAGGTCCGGACCGCGAAGTCGGGTCGGACCCCATTTCGAAAGCCTCAATCTTTATGAGATGTCCGGACACAAGTGTTGGAGGTCCGGACATCGCTAGGTTACGCATATGTAACCCTAGCCATGTCCGGACCCCAGATTAGCCCTGTCCGGACATGGCTGCTTTATTTTGTTTTATTTTCTATTTAAACACGATTTTGCTACATTTATATGTACGTATTTTGGTGAGCAAAATCAGAGAGCTTAGAGAGAGATATTGTTCTAGCTTATTTGAGAAGGGATTAAATACGTGAAGCCAATCGGAGTTCCGGTGAAAGGAAATCGTATAGAAGAATTGTGCCAGATGTTCTGGAAAGGGCTACTGCGGTAGAAGTCAAGTGGGTCGCTTGTCGTGTACAAGAGTAAATTGCAAAGGTTTTGTAATTCTTCTTGTATTCCTTATTCTTCTTATAGTGGATTGATTTCCTGGGTTTGGCTGCCCCGGAGAGGTTTTACATTTAGAGAGTTCTCTAAATGGTTTCCTCTTCGTAACCAAATATCTGTGTCCTTGTTTTTCATTACATATTTGAATTTGGTTGATTATTAATTGTTAGGTCAGATCTTATTCTGCTTAATATTTGTGAATCACCTAGACATTTGAATAGGTGTCGTTTGGAGTTGTTTTAGAATTTTCAACTGTGAAACTAAAATTGATATGCACTTCAACATTTCTTCAAGCTTGAAGAAGTTTGCCACTTCTTTAAATGTTTCCACAGCAAGTTCACATTCAACCTAGGTGCAAGGCAGAGCATTATAGACAAAAGTTTTAGAAAGAACGTATTCACACTATGTTTTAATACCACCTACTGTTCCACCCTATATGGACCTATGTGTGCAGAGGGGAGGATGGAGAGAGAGGGGGAGGGGGGGTGGGGGGCAATGCCTATCTAATAAAGAAAATCCTTTGAACTCAGATACAAAATAAGGAATCATGAAACTACAAAATAATTATTAATTCATTCTTTTAAAAATTAATAAATAATTATTAATTCTATCTAATAATGAATTAATAATTAAGTGGCCACGTTAGGTATGTATAACTCATAGTCCAATTCCAACTCTGAGAACTCCCAAATCAACTCAAATAAGAACTAGTTCAAGTCTGCCTCAATTCTTCAACCTATAAATAAGCACATATACAAGGTATAAAGGGATCTCTCTCATTTATTCAATTATGCTAACTTATTAAACTTTGTTCATCAAATTGCTCTTCTCCTAGGAACCGACTTAGGCATAAGAGTTTCCCGGCATGGGCGCCGGTGGATCCTTTGACCCTCTTACTATTTTGCAGCTATTAGGAACCATCACAAGCCACAAGCATATTCCAAATCTAGCACGTGCACACCTCAAAGAACGTGTAGCTCACACCATACTGGAAACAGTTAGACAGAAAATTGCTCTATCAAATGTCACTTTTTAAACTTTGTAAAATAAAACGCATTATATTTAGAGGTTAGTGTGTATTTTTTCAAGAAAAAAAATAAAAATAATAATAAGAATAAGAATAAGACTAATAATAATAAAAGATGTTTTCATACATGCCCATCAAAAATAGAAAGATACCTTGGTTTGATGCGGTATTTTTTAAAAATAAAAAAATAAAAAATAAAAAGAAAATGCAAACAGTAGTAAATAATTCAAGAAAGATCATTCAATGTTGTTGAATTAAATTTATTTTGAGATTGTTTTGTGGAATTGCCTTTTAAGAGTTTCATGTAGTACGCATAAAAAGATTCGGCTGAAATGCTGTAAAAAAAAAAAAATTACAGCGCGCACTAAAGTGTAGTTTCTTCAGTAATCTATATTTAGGTTTAAGTTTTTCATAAAAAAGATAAAGGGTGAAATTAAATGTAAATCAAGAAAATTTTACTTTTTTACGCCTATTGAACCAAATCCGCCATAAAATACTTATTCCAATTATACTGAAAAAAAAAAAAAAAGGGGGCGGGGTTAATGCCATGTTGTAAGTAGTCCACGTGACTCTAGTAAGTCTAAAATTTTTTGTTTAAGTTTCTTCAATTTTCATATTCACAAGTGCTTTATTTTTTACAAAACAGTGAAGAACAACAGTAATCATTTGTCGATAGAAAGTGAGAAAGCTACGAAAAGATAAAATTTAGAAAAATAATAAAAACTAACAAAAAAAACTTGAACGAGAGTCACGTGGGTTATTTTTTACTATCCTCTTTCTTAATTGATTTAAAAGTAATAAAACTAAATTAGAGAAAGGTATAAAAAGTTTCATGTTTGATTCATTTTAAAAGTGAATTTTTAAATTTGATAAAAAATGAATTTTTCTTTTTAAATTTAATTTTTTATTTGAAAAGCTTATTGTGAATACTCGATTGATTTTAAAAAAATATATATTCCTTTGAAATTCCTAGATCAACAATTTTGACAAATACATTTCCCATTGACTTGATGACAGAAAAAAGTAATAATGTTCTATATAAAAAAGTGAAAAATTTTATTTTGTAGTGATTTTTTTATTTGATTAATAATAAAAAATGATTAATTTAATGTAAAAAGTAAGAATATTAGAGTTGATTTTGAAAGGAAAAGTGTAAATTTTTTTTTAAGGTTTTGGGTCTTAGGTCCTCTTTCCAGTAGTCCGGCCTTTTGCCAAAAATAACCCACAAGACTTGAAGACCTATAAAAGTTACTCTACGGTTTCATTGAAGAAAATTAATCAATGGGCAGGCTTTTCGGCTCATTGAGAAGTGCGCAAATTGATTAACCAAAATGTCCTTCTCTTCTCCGCCTAATCACCGCCTTATGTTTCAAACTAGCTAGCCATATTCTCACGGCTTGAATGGGCTCAAATTGATTTTCTAAAGAGTTAAATACTAAATATCTCTCTGGAGTTTTATTACTTTATTTTTTTTCTCTTTAGAGTTTCATTTTTATCACAGGAGATCCCTGTGGTTTTGATAATAGACTAAGTTAGTCCTCCGTCAGTTAATCGTTAGTTGACTTAACTGAATTCTACGTGGACCAATCAAATGTTGACACGTGGCACCTACTTAAATTTTTTTTTTTAATTTTTTTTAAATTAAAAAAAAAATGTATTTTTTTTTTTAAAAAAAAAAAAAAGAAAAAAATTTGGGGGTGGCCGAGCCCCAATTTTTTGCACTAAGGGGGTGGTCAAAACCCACCTCCAGTGGGTACTGGGAGTGGCCATGGAGCCTAGGGGTGGCCGAAACCACCCCCAACCACCGTTGGGGTGGGTTTCGCCACCCCTAGGCTCCATGGGGTGGCTCGGTACCCACTGGGGGTGGTTTCGGCCACCCCCTTAGGCACCGAGCCACCCCCTTGGAGCCAAGGAGCCATCCCCAAATTTTTTTCCTTTTTTTGTTCTTTTTTTAAAAAAAAAAATACATTTTTTTTATTTTTTATTTTTTAAAAAAAATAATAAAGTATGTGCCACGTGTCAACATTTGATTGGTCCACATGAACTTCCGTTAAGTCAACTAACGGTCAACTGACAGAAGAACTAATTTGGTCTATAATCAAAACCACATGGACCTTCTATGATAAAAATGAAACCATAGAGAAAAAAAAATAAAGTTATGAAACCCAGGAGGGTATTTAGTATTTAACCCTTTTCTAAATTTGATAAAATAAACTTTTCTTCTTAAATTTAATTTTTTATTTAAAGAGTTTACTGTGAATACTCAATTGTTTTTTTTTAAAAAAAAATTCCTTGGAAATTCCTTGATCAACAATTTTGACAAATACATTTCCCGTTGACTTGATGACGACAAAGTATTTTTTATTGACTATTATTTTCTGTCGCAATAAACACCCAAAAATATATTAAGCATTTTTTGAAAATCATTTTCTTGAAATTATTATACTCTGAAACGAATTGAGCATAAAGTAAAAAAATATAAAAAAGCTCACCAAACTACTAGTCGTTTTCGATTTAGCCCCATGATGTTCCAAAAGTCATAAAGTAGCCCCCCAAACTACCAAACTGTTACATTTTGGCCACTCCGTTAGTCAAAACCGTCAATCTGGTCGGAAACTACAAAACGACGTCGTTTGATTACGGGTAAGTTACAAAAAATGCCCTTGTATGTATTTATTTATTTTTTTTTTTTTTTTTTTTTAAGGAGAAGCAAAACGGCGTTGTTTTGCTCCAAAAAGGGTTCACTTACCCTAAGCAAAATGGTGTTGTTTTCCTTAGCTTAAGTGAACAAAATGTTATTTGCTGCCAACCCACGCACAGGTCCTCCCCCTCACGCACAGCCTTCGCAGATCCTCTTCTCCACACGCACAGCTCCGATCATCCAACCCATAGCGCCGGTCGTCCCCCTCAAGCCGATCATCCCACGCCGTCGTTCTGCAAAACCGAAAAAGCCACAAATCATTCCGACCAAACAGCCCAATCAGATCGCCTCCCACGCACAGCTCCGGTATTCCAGCCGATCGTGCTGGTCGTCCCCCTCATGCCAATCGTCCCGTCATCCCGTCATCACGCCGTCGTCCTACAAAACCGAAAAAGCCACAAATCATTCCCTCCAAACAGCCCAATCGGATCGTCTCCCATATCACGCAAATCCTGCAACGATTTTAGGGTTTTCTTACCCAACCCATTAAACACCGAAATCGTTGGGGAAAAGAAGTCTGACTTTGAAGATTTCGGCCAACAGCTCGTCAACAATGGAGAAGATTGGAAGTGAGTTCGCTGACGATGATGCGAGTGGCTGTGTACTGTCGTGGAAAGTTCACCGGTGAAGTCTATCTCTGCGTGTACGAAATGCCTGTGTGGAATTGAATCACCAGTGATGACTTCTCGCACGCAGAAAAATCTTGGTAGAAGGTTTATTGGATGCGGTAAATACAAGGTGCGAATTTAGGGATTTAAAAATTAGGGGTTTTCGATTTCTTTCTTTCTTCGTTTCTCCGTTTGTTTTAATTTTGTACAGTGATTGTTGGTTTGGGTTTGCGGGTCTCTTCTACAAGATGTGTTCGGCATTGATGTTGTTGATTTAGGACTGTTGGGTATTTCAACTGGATTATTTTTTTTTTGTGTGGTTAAAAAATGAACCGGAACTGTCCCACCTGTTTGCCTCTAAGTGGAATGGAAAATTTGATTATTTAAGTTTGATACAAAAAATAATGACTTATACTCTTTGAAGACTCACTTTCTGTGTGTGTTTTGTGGTTGTAGAATTGGTATGTTGGATTGTCAATTTTAAATTTTAGGTCATCTGAGTTTAATTAATTTTGATGTCGGGGCTATGCAAGTTGCTGCAAAAATAGTTCATAGAATGCATATAGTTAAGGTATGTTAAAAAGTATTGATTAAATCATTTAGACAATTAGCAGATTACCTCATTAATTGTCTAACAATATGGAACTGTCCAGGTGCATAATTAGTTGCTATTGCCATTGTCTACATATAAACTGGGTTTCATACGCCAAGAATTTTTAAAGGAACTTCAAGACCATTCTACTTAGTGTCCAAGTCCTAGTTTAATATTATAGACCAATTCAAAAATCCTCATAGAAAACTTCAACTCAACCTTGTACTAAAACTTCTTCATATAAAGAAGTGATCAATGAATTCCCATCAAAACTACGAGCAGAATCATGGGGGCAATTATCAGCTATCCAGTCTAGCTTACTGATAACAATAACAACAAAGCAGAAGAAATATGAGACCTTAATTAGTTGAAGAAATTATTTGACTCCCCAAAGATGAAAAAAAACCCCAAGGCTTTGGGCAAAATGGCTCTAAAAAACTACTGACTTCATTCAAATCCTACTGCTAATTAAGCCTCTGGTCAACACTTCTAAATTGTATATGGTGCGTTACCGTGTCTGGGATAGCCCATATATGCGGCCCAGCTTGGGAGTTAGTTGTGAGCTCAAATGCCAATATCTATCTAATGTCTGGCATTGTTTTCTTGGTCTTACTATTTCTATTGAAAGTGGGGTCAGAGTAATTTTGAAAAAGTCTTTGTTTTTTCATTATCATATCCTATGCTACAACTTTTACTGTGAAAATTAGTTTTGCTTCTGCCCTGAAAAAATTCCTTTATAGGGTACGTGCATGCATGGGAATATAGTTTGCACTTAGATCGAATGGATGAAAAATGAATGCTCTTTATAAAATCTTAACTATATCACAGATTAATATTAAAATATGTTATACTCCACATTAATATATAAATAAATGCTATTTATTTCACTTGAAATGAAGTGCATGCACCATTGCATACGAATTTGGAAATGGAGTGCTAAAATATTTGATTTACCTGTGCTCAATTATTGCTATTGCCTGTGCTCAATAAATGCTATTTACTTTTGGAAATTGAGTGCTAAAATAGTACATGAAGAACTCCATTGTTTAAGGAGACATTAATTTTTTTTTTTTTTTTTTGTAAGGATCATCATTCATTAATCAAGTAAAAAAATATATATATATTTTACCAAATTAGAAAAATAATATAATTCTTGCATGCTTTTTCCTATCCAACGAGTTTTGGCTTGTTTCAATTAATTTGAGTTTGTAATTATTACTAGATGATCGACTTTGAAGAACCCATTGTTTTTTCAGTTAACACTAAATTATATTACACTATGTTTGTGAATTGGTTAGTAATTCTCATTTATGAAATATGCAGAGTGAAGGTGATCGTGGTTGTGATTATTTTATGTGGGTTGACGAAGAAGCTATGCTCCCTGTGCCACAGTTCAATGCCCAAATAGCTGATTAGAAGAAAGGTCTTGAAACTGAACTGGCGAAGTTGATGTTGCAGATTGCTGCTGAAAAGTGCAACAACACTAGCATCGAAAAATACTTAAGGATGTCATTGGCCACTTGTTTGATCTTAGCTTTTTTGTTGTTGTCTTGTTTTGTTAATGATAGGAAGAAACGTCACTGCACTGTTAGTAGGACAATGTTGCCGTGAGAGGGAGAAACCTATGTAGTTTAAGGACTATTAGTTAGTGGGTTGTATTGAAGTGCGAAACCTATGTGTTAGTAGGTATATGTTTGAGATGTTTCGATTTCAATTTCCTGATATGACAATTTGAGGAGTTTCAATTGTTTGTATATTCACCTATTCCAACTAAATTGCATTGCTTGTGTTCTATAAAGCAGAGTTTACACGTAATCCTGGTCTAATTGGTGTTTTTCCTATGCAATTGTAGTTAAGAGTATGTTCATGATATAAGGAAATGATTTTGGGAAATTAAGTTCAAGTTCAATTTTCTATCACAAATAATAATGGTTTTGTAAATGTGTCTAAACATTAACCATATATATTACACATCCAAAATGACCAAATTGTAGCATTGACAAGGTAAATGTGTCTACCATTACCCATATATATATTACACGTCCAAAATGATGAAATTGTAGCATCAACCATATATATATATTTACACAACCAAAATGACCAATTGTCTTTGTAGTAATCCCTTTCCTTGGATCTAATATTTTTGCCAATCTGGCTTCTTCCTTTTTCTCTTGTTAGCCTCCATTACTACAATTGCCTTCTGCACGGTATGTATAATAGTTTTACCTCTTCTTGCAGGCGTTGATGTACATGCAATAGTACACCCCAACTGTGGTTGAGAAGGCTGAAAAGATCCACTTGGTTGAGCAGACCCTTCTGGTTGCGATGTTCCATGTTCCTGTGTCAACAAATATGGGCTCACATTAACCAACCATCAAATTCAAAGGAATCAAAGCGTAAGCACCCACATGGAGTCAACTATCCTTTTTAAATTGTCTAGAAAGTGAAGCTACTCTGGATGACAACAGATATTGTTTCTAATTGGCAATATTTTAGTCGATTTGCAACCTGGATTTATTTTATTTATATTTCATCAAAATAGGCACCGAGGATTAGTTAGTCATGCGCATAGTAATTCACGAACGATAAATTAATTCTATATAAACACTCCTTATATACAATTCATCTTCTAAACTGGGCAAAAATTAACGTGTCAAATGAGAGTCGTGTGACATTAATTTATTAGTATGGTGTGTCATGCCATTAATTAATTAGACCATAAAACAAGTCCATGCACGAACTATTTGAAAAGAAGAAAAAAAAAAAAACAAAATTGTAAGATCTAATTATCAAAATTAAAAAATCACATAAAAAAAATATTGGCAAAATCTGAAAATTTCCAACTTAATATCAAAGCCCTTATTAATAATTACATCATCGGTAATTACATGCATAAATCACACAAACAGCCTCCTACCACATTAACCACCTAATTTTCCTATTACCTGTTAAACTTACACACTTTAAATGATATATTCAAGCTAATCATTTGTTGTGAGCTTTCATTACCTTCATTCATACTCTCCGAAAAAAAAAATCCAACCCAAACTGTAATAAACCACGCGCCAAATGAATCGATGGAGTACTGTATCGATTCTTCTAAACATAAATAATATCATTTAATTAACATCATTCATCAAGTTAAATTGAAGTGTATAATAATTTAACAAAAGAAACATTAAGTGGGTTGAAGTACTCCCATTAACACTAGCATTCCTCTCTGACTATGCGGACTGTGTATTAGGTGGTCCATACAACCTTACGGTGTTGACAGTACCTTGAAACTATGTAACATTTTACAATATTAAATAGTTGAATTACTATTATAATTGAAATAACATTTTATTGTGTCATCCAAAAGTAAAATGCACCACAATGAGATAATATTATAAATAGTTTGCTCACACTAGCATTGCCCTGAGACTGTGGTGTTTGATGTTGAGAAGGCCCATACAATCTGACTGTGTGGACAGTACCTTGGAACTGACCTCTACCTCCAGCCCTAGTCCTTGGTTCACCAATATGCAGTCCAGTAGGCCCTCCCCTAGTCCTTGGTCCACCCCTTTGCAGTCCAGTAGACCCTTCTGAGGTAGGTTGAAACTGACCTCTACCTTTACCCCTACCCTTACCCCTGCCCCTAGTACTCCCTCTACCTCTAGAAGATGCATCAGTATCTTGTGAAATCTGCAAATATGATGTAAACTTGGTTAATCAAATGTAATGAACTAATTGCAATGAGTAATGACATGTAAACAGTTTATCACTTACTATTTCAGCCTCAATGGTTGGCTGGAGAGTTGGGTTTTGACCATGTACACTTCGACCACTACCATCTTGTACCTATGATAATAAACTTGTTGTTTGATTAACATAATACAATATAATGAACAGGAGTATTTGAGAAAAAAAAAAAAAAAAAAAAAGACAAACATGTAGTAACTCAGCTCATGCTGTCTTGCACTACTGCTTCCTCTATTGTAATTCACTGCCTCTATTCTGCTATTGTGTCCAATCCCTCTACATTTGCCGCATCTCATCCTCACTCCACCCTTCCTCATACGATATTGGTTAACTGGCTCTTCTGGACCCCTTATCCTTACTTTTCTCGGCCTCCTTGGTTGTATTCTACTTATGGGGGGTCCACTTGGTTGTAGTTAGTCTTCACCCCTTGGTCCCTCCAGGCATTGGATACACAATGTCATCATAGGCTTTTTTATACATCACAACACTATACGAATCATCTACATAATCTTCGAGGTTTGCATTAAAAAACCAAATTGCTAACATTGCATGTGCACATGGGATTCCTATCATGTCCCGCTGTCTACAGTCACAAGTTTTCTTCAACAAATTCACAACATACTGTTTATTATTGTGTGTTACTTCGTATAACCCAGCCCCAGCATATGTGCTATAGCAATGCCCAGCAACCTGTCCAATTTCATCCAATTTGGCAACAACCCTTGGACATAGCCTCCTAGTCATGGTGCGGATGCCATCCCTCTTCGTTTGATATCTCTTCATCAACTTCTTCCTTAAGAATTCCAGCATCGATATGATCGGCAAGTCATGCGCATTCAGGATGTAAGCATTGAAGCACTCACAGAGGTTGTTGACAAGTAGATCACACCTCGGGAATGTATGGAACCAAGCCCTGGACCATGAGCTTGGGTCAACATTTGACAAGTAGTTGTATGCATCCTCACTTATATGCTTCAATTCATCAATTTCCTTATGGAATTCAGCTTCAGTGTATTCTGTAGCCGCAACCCATAACTTGTCTTTCAATGCAAGACCACGATGACCTGCATCTCTGTAGTTCGCATACAAATGCCTCACACAGAACCGATGGTCACCCCCAGGAAGCACCATTCAAACACTAGTTGTAGCCCTTACAACCACAATGAGTAATAAACAACACTTGGTTATCTTTTGATGAAAACAATGAAAAACAAAAACAAATGAACCTAATGAACTTATAATATAGTTACCTTTTGACAATCAGAAATAATGTCCATCTTTGTGCAGGAGGGGTGCCAAGATATGAGACAAAAGTCTCAAGAAACCATATCCAACTGTCTTTGGTTTCTACCTCAACAACTGTAAGAGCCACTGGGTACATGTTATTATTGTCATCCCTCGAAATGGCTGACAAAAGCTGTCCCTTATAAGTCCCCTTCAAAAAGCATCCATCCAACCCAATGATAGGCCTACAACCAGCTCGGAAACCTTTCTTCATGGCAGCCAATGAGAAATACAACCTTTGGAAACATGCTGGATGGTCAGGTAAAGGTCTATCAACCTTCATCATGACACAACTACCCCGATTTGTTTGTCTAATGGTTTCACAATAATCCCAAAGCTTCTTGTATTGCAGCTTGTCTTTGCCATGAAGCATTTCCTTTTCAATTCTTCTAGCCCTATACAATTGGCATTTATTAACATCAACACCCCACTTGTCCTTCACTTCCCCAAGAATTGCCTTCAACGGCATGTGAGGTTGCACTCTAAACTTATCAATAAGTTTATCAGCAATCTATCCAGATTTCATAGTCGAATTCCTATGCTGCCTTGTACAAGTGTGTTTGTCTTGTATCGATCTAATTTCAAATGAATCTTGATCCTTGCATTTATGACCGTAAACCCGATACCTACAACCTGGATCCTTGCATACAACAATACTTTTGGCTAGGTAATTTTTTTTAAAACCTTATATCCTTACCTTTCTTCAAATTGTTCTCCTTAATTGCTTGTCTAAAGACTTTGATTGAGGGAAACATTTGCCCATTACTCAATCGTGGATTCGACATGTCAGTTTGTTGAAACTCTGTTCACCTAGTTATAAATCTGGCAACAGATGAAACCTCATTCTCCTCGTCACTTATAAGAGGGGATACAAGAATGTCACTTCGGGCCATGGTAGAGTTTGCATCATCATCCTCAACCTCACCACTATAGCACTTACCCCCTCCACTCTCTTTTCCAGCTCCCCTTGCATTTGCATTTTGGTTATCATCCTCCGCCACCTCATCACTCTAATCCTCCTCATCATTATCCTCATCCCCATCATCACCCTCATTACCCTCCCCATCACCCTCCTCATTACCCTTAACATTTCCCTTGCCATGGATGGCCCAGGGAGGTTGTTATCTTCATCAAACAAGTCCGGTTCGAAAACCTCTTCCCAATAAGGATCATCTCGATCAATCCTACTATTTTCACCATGTTCACCATCATCATCATCATTATCGTATTCATATTCATCATCATTAACTGCAGGCTTATCAAATGAAGCAAGGTGCAACTCAATAACCGGTACCCCTTTATGTGCAGCAACCATTTCCAAGACATTATGATCTGATGAAATTAATTTCAAACCACCTTGAAAACTACAACCTGGCTCTAAGTAATACACCAAATCCCCTGACTTATATCCATATTTTTTTACTATACCCTCAATCTCAAAAAATGACAACTTATCCTCATCATACGTCTCATCATGCACATCTACGTCACCCCCCACATATGTGCACGTAAACCCCCTATTAATCTTACCACCGTAATGCATCAGACACAAGCTCTCGTATAGTCATCCTACACAATAAAAGACTTAAAGAAAATTAACAACTCAATAAAATATATATATATATATATATATATATATATATATATATATATATATATATATATATATCGAGCTTAAGTAAATATCAACTAGTATTAAATGCAGCGTTAACTTCAACTAATTAATTAAAGTCACTTTACAGGAAAAATAAAAATAATAATTGAAGTTAAATTGTACAAGGGAACATCCCAGATACAAATCTAGACAGTATATGATCATTAATTATGTACACCCAATTATAAAGGCACATGCAACTTTATATGATCATATGAGTATTTGATATGACATTATTTTATACGGCGTTATTTCATAGGGACCACAAAACTGAATACACCCAAGCCATAGGTATTCCTACTTATTTTATCATTGACCGCTGCATAAATGTGAGACCACAGAAAAAGGGAAAAACAGACAAGTAAAAAAACAAGCTATAAATTTGATGGCTCTAGAATTGAATACACCCTACCCGAATTTGATGGTTTTTGTTACTGTGCCTATATACAAAAAACGAGCATGTAGTTTCAATTCAAACGTGTGAGGGTTGGGTGGCATTCACATGTGCTTTGGTTTTGCGCCTCTGCTTCTTCAAAAGGGAGGAGAAGAAGAAGAAAAAAATAGAGATACATTATTACCATTTAATGCAAAGTTATATTTTGTGTATACGAGTAATGCTACATCCACGTCACCCATTGCGGATGGATTTCATAAATAGTGATGGGATATAGGGTTACTCCACACTATAAAATAAATTAATTATCGTGATTTTATATGTGCGATAAAAAAAAAAAAAAGAGTACAAATTAATTAAGTGCTATACATACTTTTTTCAGGATAACTTTTTTATGTTACGAAATGACCACACAATTTTGTTTCACAAAGTGGAAGGTTGATTATCGCTTTCTAAAGTTTGGTAGTGCTTTTGTAAACAACGTTTAAGTTGGGGGGAGGGCGGGCTAAGAATAATTTTCTCTTCTCGTGCCAAAATATATACAACTACTAAGGTTCTTTGTTAATGTCTACTTTCTATTGGAGTTCATTTAAGATTTTGCAAGCCAAAGATGTGTTCTTAAATAAATAAATTTAAATTTGTTGAAAGTTCCTCATTTGGGAGTGCATTTTATTCCGTCCGTAGGTTGAAAGAAGCAGGGTGGGTGCGCTGCATTTGGACAATTTCATTTATTTATTTTTGTTAATTTTCGGTTAGCTCATGGCGTATTGCTTATTGTCATGGTTTGTTCACATTTTTCTTTCTTTTCCTTTATAGCAGACAACAAAGGGGACCACAGATGGCATGCATTACAACAAGGGGGACCACAAAAAAAAGGGAAGGTAGAATGCAAAAAAACAAATCATACAACCAACCCATCCGACAATAAGCAGACAATAAACTCATCATCAACCAATAACTTCAAATACTATATTATACAAAAAAAACAACGGGTCTGCAGACAAGGAAAAAATATAGAAATGAATACACAAAAACATAGGGACCCATATCACTTTCGGACACTCTAAAGTCAATCTTTCTTCACACTAAATCAGACCATCAATACATCTACAAAACGCCCCTAATCATTCTCCACAAACCCTAAAAAATAGGAACAACTCAATGGGTTACCTTCAGTGACCGATTGGGCTGTTTGGAGGGAATAATTTGTGGCTTTTTCGGTTTTGCAGGACGACGGGACGATCGGTGTGAGGACGACAACCAGCACGATCGGCTGGAATACCGGAGCTGTGCGTGGGAGACGATCCAATTGGGCTGTTTCGACGAAATGAGTTGTGGCTTTTTCGATTTTGCAGGATGATGGCGTGATGACGGGACAACAGGACGATCGGTGTGAGGGGGACGACCGGCGCGATGGGCTGGATGACCCGAGCTGTGCTTGTGGAGAAGAGGATCGGCGATGGCTGTGCATGAGGGGGAGGGGGGGGACCTGTGTTGCGTTGGATTGATCGAGATTTGGAGTTTTGTTCACTTAACCTAAGCAAAACGGCGCCTTTTTGCTTAGGGTAAGTGAACCCTTTTTGGAGCAAAACGGCGCCGTTTTGCTCCGCCTCAAAAAATAAAAAATAAAATAAAATTACATACAAGGGCATTTTTGTAACTTACCTCGTAACCAAACGACGTCGTTTTGTAGTTTCCGTCCAGATTGACGGTTTTGACTAGTGGAGTGGCCAAAATGCAACAGTTTGGTAGTTTGGGGGGCTACTTTATGACTTTTGGAACATCAGGGAGCTAAATCGAAAACGGCTGGTAGTTTTGGGAGCTTTTTTATATTTTTCCCAAAATATATATATATAGTGTTTGATGCTTGATTTATTTTAAAAGTGACTCTAAAAAAATATACAGAGGGGATGTGAGACCAAAACTAATACACTAAAATGGGAGAAAAGATACTTAAGTTGGGACATATATCCAAATTTTGGGGGGACAATCCTAATTGAAGTAACTATATATATATATATTTTTTTTTTTTTCTAAGCCCTAATAATCGGGGATGAAAAAAAAATTTAGGGGACGAGAACGTGGATCCGCTCCTGCGTTCAATAGTTATATTTGCAATTTTTTTACAAATTAACAATGGTTAATAAAAAGTAGGTTAAAAATAACCAAAATTTAATATATGAAATGGTTTTAAGGTGGCTAAATTTGTGACAAGTAGCATTTTATGATAATTTTTGGTTGTTTAATTTTGGTTTAATTCGATCAAAATTAAACAACATTATTTATAATATTTATTTTCTATGTTTAGTTTTTTTCAGTATTATTATTTAAATTTTTTCAATTTAATTAATTCCTCAATGAATTTAATAAATTATTTATAATATTTATTTTCTATGTTTAGCTTTTTTCAGTATTATTATTTAAATTTTTTGTTATCCTTCTTTAAGAAGTTTTGGTAAAAAAGAATTATGATTTAAAAAAATCCACACATAACACAGGTGACACACTAGTGCTGAAAATAAATATTGTATCAGTAATGCATTGTATCATGGTTGCTATCCTTTTGTAGTAATATGTCAGCCCTTGCTATATGAATTGCAATTCTTTTGTAATTTAGCAATTTGATCATACCTTTTGAGTTTTTACCAACGAATTACATACCTGTTATATCTAATTTTTTTTAAAAAAAAAAAAAAAAAAAAAAAATTAAAGAGTGAGTGAAATATGCCTATGAAAGCCTCAAAACGACACGCACTGATGGCAGGATTGATAATGATTCTGCTAATAACAACACATGCTGAAAAGCCTCCTACACCAATCCAATCAAAGTTTGCATCTTTCACAAAAAGAGGGGTTTGCTGTGCTATGAAATGTCCCTTGTACTTCAAGCTCAAGAGATCCGAGCTTAGATACTTGACTTACCTTATTAAATATTATTGTAAGCATATGTGCAACAAGCCCTGCCCTTGGCGTTGGTAAACAAAATGCCTCATCTCTCTCTCTCTCTCTTTTTTTTTTTCTCTCTCTCATTATTCAAGACCACAATATAATGAAGAGAAATGCTCTTTTTCCATCTCCATCTATATTTTTTTCAAATCGACTATTGAATTTATAGGATTCACATGTAAGTCCTACAAATCATTTCTCTATCCCCAAATGATGCTTAGGTTCATAGCAAAATGATGCTTGGTCAGTCCAATCCTCTCTTTGAGCTATGATTCTGACGCCGGATAAAATTAAGATTGTTGGGCATAATTAAGAATTAAATATTGAAATGAGAACTCAAAAAGAGAGAAAATAATAAATAGGAAAGAAAAATAGTTTGACTTCTTAGTTAAAATACTATGTGCTTATAATAGGCTCTCTACTACTGCGTATAATGATAAAATATGTTCGTTATAGCATGAACTCGAGATATATGAGAATTTGAGCGAGCATACCAGGTAAGTAAATACTTACTAGCTAGTTTGATTTCTCAGTTAGGATCCTATGTGTTTATAATAGATTCTCTACTACTTTGTGTAACGATAAACTATGTTTGTTATAGTAGGAACTTGAGATGTCGGAGGATTTGAGCGGGCGTACGAGGTAAGTAAATATTTACGACTGCTTTCACTAAAAACGTGCGATATGTCAGCTGACTAAGCACTCGTATGTTATGAGCACAATTACTTTTCATGTAACTGAGTAAGTTCTTTATTAATTTATTAATAAGATGCATTGTATGACATGGTACACCACTACGTGTGATATAATGGCCATGAGCTTACTATATGGACTTGGTTCATTGGCCAATGTGTGTGTTTATATGGCCCTTATCCAATAGTTGTTCGTGACTAGCGCACATGTTTGATTGGCGGGTCACTACTGGACGTACATCATTAGTAGCGTGGGCAACCAGAGGTCGGACTCGGTCGAGCCACTATTTTTATGAATGGTAGCATGCAATATTCGGGGCATCAGTATTGTATTACATGTCTCACGGGACAATGCCAACCTTACTAAGAATGGGTAATATCTCGAATAAACCATGCATGATAGTTATGACTTGATTATAAAATTAGTTTGTTTGCATCAAAACTTACAAGCAAATGTAGCTAGGATTACACGTACGCTTTTTAAAAACCAAAAATATACTTTTATGATGTAATGGCAGAGGCAACACCTATGATATTTGTGACCATACACGTTTACTTCTGCATTATAATGGGAGGTCATTCCATAATTGTTGTGCAAATATATACCTAAATTAATAGGTAAATAATTGTACGTTTTAACTCGCAAGTGCACAAGATCAAAACAATAGTATAGTGCAGCAAGTACGAGGTCGATCCCACGAGGATTGTGATTTTGTTTCGAATTAATTAAAATATCAAATTGTCACAGATTTGATATTGAGAACAAAGAAAATAAAAAGATAAATGAAAAGTAAAGGTAAAGGCAGAGCTATGATATCCACCACTAATTATGCTTAATTAATATAACAATATGCTAATGATCCAATCATATTATGAATACCTAATGTTTGCCAACCTAAGGGTTAAACCCTAACTCCTTAAGCTATTGATTTTCCTAAGCAACGAGTTAGGCACGGGTCCATACTCTAACTCTTTTCTTTCCTAAATGATTTAGCATGGTCTATACTAAGTTGTTCTTTAGAAAATCATATGTTCTATGGAAATCGACAAACACACAAGGCCTAGGGCATGGATATATACTTCCGGTTCCCTATGTTGATTAACCCAAGAGTCCGGCGTGGATATCTCGTGTTACTTATGTTAAACCCAGGACTCGGTCATCCAAATTGATCTAACTAACAAGTCCATACCACATGCATATAATGGCCAGTCACATACATATGAGGAATTCATGAAAAGAAGAATTAATCAAGTTAAGCAACACAATATGATTATCACAAAGGCGCCAATATTGAAATATTAAATAAACATAATTAGGGCTTCAATCTAGCCCTCCTTAAGAGTTAGTTACACATAATGAAAATAAAACTAACAAGAAAAAGGAAAGAAAGAACTGAAAGGTAGCCTCCAATTCCTCTCCCCCAAGTTGTGCCTCTTCCAAGGATTTTAGGATATTTTTGGATGATCTAAATTGTAAGGCGTAGGGGTCTATTTATAGAGTTTAGGAGAGTCCTAGAAGCCCTAGTAATCCTAGGAAATTCGGAGTTTTAAGTCCAAGTCCAATTAGGATAGAGAAAACCCAAGTCCAAATCGGACTAGGATTCGCCCAGAATTGCTATCCTGACTTGCGACGTGGTTTTGGCCTTGCGGCGCTCCGAATTGGGAAAATGCTATTTCACAATGATTTCCAATGACGCTTGAATCACCTCAATCGGATAGCTGAGCTGAAAGTTATGGTCAAAATACCGAGAGGTATGCAGAATCCAATTTTGCCTCCAATCCAATTTGACTTCAATGTAAGAAATTTCGAATTAATCATTTCCTTTATTTGATTAAACTTTAACCATGATTGGCTAAGCTTAACCATATCTTCTAGGTCTTCCCAATTTGCCCTTTAAGCTTGGAATTTGTCCAAAAACGCTTCTTTTCTTCCAAAAGCCTATAAAACACAAAAAAATACAAAAAGAAAGTAAAATGACCTAATTAACCAAAACCAAAGGATTAAAACATGCAAGTTAAGGACTGAAAATATGAATATTTTAGCACTTATCAATAGTCAACTGTGAGATTTACTTACTAAGTCTTACACTTATGCAGTATTTGCGGTTTGTCAGGTTATCTATTTTAAGAGGACTTTCTTGAATGAAAAATCCAGAAATTTGTTTCGCAGTACCAAGTTTGATTAAAATGATTATTTTGGTTAGAAGCTCCAAGTCTACGATTGATGGAAACTCTTGCTTACTTTATGATTTTTAGATATCTTTGATCTTTCATTTTCACCTTCCGCATGTATTTACTATGAGTTGGTTAGACAGGCGATTCCTTCAGTTAGTTACCAATTAATTGAACGGGAGGAATTGTCATTAACCCTACCAAAATGATTTAGTCCAGTTTTGGGAGTGTTACACACCGTCAGGACCCGGTCGGACTTGCCAGGACCTTGTCAGAATATTATCGTAATTTAAAGTTTAATATGTGAAATCATTTTTCAACAGAAAACATTTTACGTCGAAACAAACAACGCCTTAATAAGTAAATTTTATGAAAACTCATCTAAATTAGTTATTTGTATGAACATGTGAAGAGTTTCGAACTAAAGCTCACGATGTATTAGATGGAACTACAATCCCTAAAATGAAATTGTCCCTATGACCTTTGAAATGTGTTATTTCCTTTAGTGTATTGTGGCCTTTTGATAGGCTTTTTGTACCTGTTCATACAAATACTAATCTTTGGAGTTTTGATGATTATATATATATATATATATATATATATATATATATATATATATATATGTTACGTATTAATTAAAGGACAAAGTTTTCCTCCAAACTAGGTTGAAAAGATGGACAAAGTTCTTGCTTTAAAAGTTCTTGACAAAAAAAATATTAAGAAGCTTCCAATCAATCTCTTTCCAATTTTATATTATTTATAATTGTTATACACAGTAACAACAATAAGGTTGATGAAGGTATCTTGCATAGATCATATCTCCTTCTTTGATAAGGTTGTTCCAGGTAGGGGATGAAGGGTGATTCTTTGATGAAAACCAGGTAGAGAAGACTGGAGATTGATGGTGGCGCGAGTAGTGGGTCGTCCGCAGAAACTGGAAGGACGGCAGCTTGGTGCGGAACGGCTTGGATCTAGTGTTGGATCTGGTGCAGAACGGCTTGGGTCGTCGGCGGAAACTGGAAGGTTGGCGGCAGATGAAGAAAAAGGAGTACTCAGAGAGAGAGAGAGAGTCAAATGAAGAAACTAAAAAAGTGCAGATTAAGAAATAAGGTTCTAGGTGGGAGATGCGCAGATGTAAAAAAAAAAAAAAAAGTAAAAGAGAGAGACAGAGGCGGGAGAGGAAGAAATAGTAGGAGAGAGAAATACTAAAATA